>CM019220.1:1208595-1286207 GCA_009741485.1 Malurus cyaneus samueli
CCCACCTCCGGACAACCTCCAGGGATGGACACTCAAAATCCCTGGGCAGCCCCTTCCAGTATCTACAACCCTTTCCTTGTAGAAATCCTTCTGGAGATGGTTTGAACAATTGCTCTGTGAATTTCTGGGTCTTGCACTGGCCAAACAGAGCTGTGTGTCCTCAGCTGGACCATTTTTGCATCCCCTCTGCCTTTTCCTTCTTCTTGAGCAGGTTTGTGCTCAGGTCACAGATCATCTACAAAGTCCCAGGAATCAATCTAGAATCAAGATTTTGTATTAAAAAAACAAATTTTCCGCATTTTCCAGCTTGGATGATCTCTCTTTCATGGTTCCTCTAAATGAGTTTTTAACCATGTGTATAATAATTGTGAGAATGATACAGTTGCTACAATAATTTATAACAATGTTACAATAATTCCCTCATACAACATTTCTATTTTTAACTATGCCAAAGGAAGCTGAGTACGC
Source organism: Malurus cyaneus samueli (assembly GCA_009741485.1). Classification (NCBI taxonomy): domain Eukaryota; kingdom Metazoa; phylum Chordata; class Aves; order Passeriformes; family Maluridae; genus Malurus; species Malurus cyaneus. The sequence goes on from CM019220.1 coordinate 1,209,064, forward strand.
ACAGCAGACAGATTAGATGAATATATTGTGATTGTTGATGTGTCCCATTTTTTCCTGGACTGATGAATGTTTTCCTTTCAAATATGTGAACGGGATGCATCCTGATGTTCTTCACAGTAAAGACTAAAGCCAGGAGCTTAAGGCTTTGTGAGTCAGATAAATACCCAAACAGCACAAAATGTAGTGGGAATGGGTCTTTAAAGCCCTTCAACTACATTCTTCTGCCTGAAGAATTTCACCAGAAACCAGTAATTCTGCCAGATAGGAATAATTCTTAGGTTCAATACAAAGATTTCCTTTTTCCTTTCCTTTCCTTTCCTTTCTTTCCTTTTCCTTTCTCCTTTCCTTCCTTTCCTTTTCCTTTTCCTCTTTCCTCCTTTTCTTCCTTTCCTTTCCTTTCCTTTCCTTTCCTTTCCTCTTTCCTTTCTTTTCCTTTCCTTTCCTTTCCTTCTTTCCTTTCCTTTCCTTTTCCTTTTCCTTTCCTTTCCTTTCCTTCCCCTTTCCTTTCCTTTCCTTCCTTTCCCCCTTCTCTTTCTCTCCTTTCTTCCTTTCCCCTTTCCCCTTTTCCTTTCTCCTTTTCCCTTTTTTTCCTTTCCCCCTTTTACTTTTTTCCCCTTTTGTTCCTTTCTCCTCTTTCCCCTTTCCCTTCCCATTTCCCTCTCCCTTCCACCTCTTTCCTTTGAATCTTTACTTTTCTCTGATCACAAAACACAGTTTTATTTCCAGTTTCCCTGCACCACTGCCCTACCCCATCCCTTTCACGCCAAACTCTTCCCGCCTCGGGTCCGGCTCCGCTCCCGTTTCCCCCGCGTGAGCCAAGGATGATTTCCCGTCCTCTGTGTGAGGTCACAGGGATTCTGAGCGCTTCTGATCTGTTAATGCCATTCTCCAGCTCACTGGAGCCTCTCCACCAGCAGCTAGGATGTGTAAGTGACACGGTGGCACTGCAGGAAGGCCACTGCTGACCCCGCTCTCGGTGGCTCCTCCGCGATACCTTTGGGCAAAGCCGCTCAACCGCGGCGCAAACAACTCGCTCCAAGACTGGGGCGCTCACTGTTTGCTGCATAATCCTCTCTAATGCTCTATTTTTCCTTCCCTGAGAAAAAGATTAAAGAAGAGAATTACATTGGAACTGGTGGAGGCATGATCCATGCTCCCTTGATTATATGGAAACATTAAAATATCATCAGCATGTTAATTTTATCAACCGAACTGGATGAGATTTATTCCTCTCTCTTATCTATTGCATTAGGCTGGAAATACAATTTATTCTGATGGTGGGAATGTCAGACAGAGACACCAAAAACATCTGGACATCTTAATACGAGACAAATTTTCTAGGATGTACATTGACCCTTTAAAATTAATTCTGCTAATAAAGAGGCAGGAATTTCATGGCCTATTCATCTTTCCAAATCCAGCCCCAGCTCTTTGTTGGGGAAAACCAGGTAGAGGCAATGAAGGTTCCTTTGAGGACTTGTGGTTCATGTGTGTTGTGTATTTGAGAATCAAATACAATAATTAGTTAAACATAAAATAAATAGAAATACAATCAATAATTAATTAAATAAAATATAGTATAAATAGAAATACAATATAAATACAAGTATTACAAGTAAAAATACAGTATATACATATAAAATAAATATACATATAAATAATAAAAATAAAAATTAAACATAAATTAAAAAAATTAAAATAAAATAAAAATATAAAAATAAATATAAATATAAAGCACACAGCATCAGATAAAACCCAGCCACTACAAACTACAGGATTGATAAGAATCAGTGAAAATTATCCCAGAAAAACAACATGTTTTAAACATTTTCCAGGTCTGTATTGGTGGATTTTCTTTCTAAATGTATAAAATCATGATTAATTAAAACCAGCTGTAATGAAAACCCAAAGAAACAACTCCTTGCTCATTGAAAGATAGTTTTCATTTTAAAAATATCTCAAACTACATCATATAGATTATCCCAGACAATTCTCAGTGGAGGAGGGTGGGTGACATTTCTCCCTTGATATTTGGGGTCCCTGCAGCTCTGCGCCCGCCTGGCACGCTCCGATTCCCATTTTCCTGGGAGCACAGAGGATGAAAGCTCCTCTGTGAGCAGTGAGCTCTGACTCCAAACATCCCTTCCAGACTGCTCTGGGATGGCTGCATTTCCACGTGGCTCTCCCTGGAAGTTCCAGGCTCGCCCACAGCAATAACTCGATAATTGTTCTGGGAAGAGACTCGGCCCTGCTATCTTATGCACAAGTAAACAGGCATCTATAAGATTAAGAATTATGTGCCAGGGCTTTGACACAACCATCAGTTATGCCAGATGCAAATAATTTATTCATTGTCAGTTCAAACGCACAGCCTTGTTTGGATGGCTGAAATTTATACTGGCACCAAAAAATGCGGCGCGGTGTCGAAAGCGCAGAGATGCGGCTCAGATGACCCAAAAAGAGGGAGAAAAATGTTATTTATATTTTCTGAGCGTAACTCATCACTGTTATATGGTAACAGGTGACGTAATAACTTGTCCTTGTTGTGTGATATGTGGGGGGATCCTGGCACACTTGCCCAGAGAAGCTGTGACTGCCCCTGATCCCTGGGAATGTTCCAGACCAGGCTGGACTGGGTTTGAGCACCCTGGGACAGTGGAAGGTGCTGATGGGGGGTGGAATAGATGAGTTTTGATCCCTTCCAACCCAAACCATTTTGAGATTCTGTGATTCCATGTGTCCTCCTTGGTGTGGAATCATGGAATTGTTAAGTTGGAAAGGATCTCCCTCCTGAGCAGTCTCCTGAACAGTTTGGGTTTTCCAAGGCAAAGCAAACCGTGTAGAGAAGGAAATTAAATGAAATGAAATAATGAAAGAAATTAAATGAGTGAATGGAGCTGCAGTTGTGCCAGGACGGACTGGGCTGGTGCTCAGCCTGCTCAGGGAGCTCAGACGAGGCTCAGGGATCACCTCACCTTTGAAAACAGGGATGTGGAGATGTTCAGCAAGATTTATCCACTGCTGGGGCACCTCCAGCACTGGGGTCAGTTCTGGGCCCCTCCCAACAAGAGAGATCTGGAGGGGCTGGGGGTGTCCAGGGAAGGGAACAGAGATGGGGAAGGGTCTGAAGCCCCAGGGAGGGGTGAGGAGCTGGGAAAGGGGCTCACCTGGAGAAAGGAAGGTCAGGGGGGACCTTCTGGCTCTGCACAACTCCCTGACAGGAGGGGACAGCCAGGGGAATTTGGATCTGCTCCAGGGAACAGGGACAGGAGGAGAGGGAACCATTTCAGGCTGGGCCAGAGGAGGGCCAGGGGGGTCATCAGCAGGAATTTCTGCATGGAAAGAGTGGTCAGGCCTTGGAATTGCCCATGGAGTGGTGGAATCCTCACCTGGAGGTGTCCAAGGAAGGTCTGGACATGAACTCAGTCCTCTGGGCTGGGGACAAGGTGGGGAATGGTCACAGGTTGGACTCGATGGTCTGGAGGTCTTTTCCAACCTCAAAATTCATGATTCTTACAAACTACTTTATATACCATAAATTTAAACGCATCTCCAAGGTTATTTGTCACCTTAAACTTTGGTAAGACTATCAAATAATTTTTTCCCGTGCCATCAGCTGAGAATTGGGCTCATTTCATAGGAGTTCAGCTCACGTGGATTTACTGGACAGCAGAAAAAGTGGAATTTGAGCCGCACATCCTGAGCCGAGTTCATAACGGCCCCCATTTCCAATAACCAAACCAGCAGTGACAGTGATATATGGCTTTTTTTATGAGACCTGATAACTGATGGATATGTGATCTTATAAATGCTTAGACAAACTAATGCACATAATTATATTTTCCATTTGAAGTCTATTGCTCGGCATTCTAATACAATATCATTAGTCGGAATGGCCACAATGATACAGCTTGGGCAGTTTGTCACAGTAATTACGGGGTGATTATTTTTGACTGGAATAAAGATTTCAGTTTTAGTATGGTAGAAAGCATAATCACAAATTAGAAACAGTCCCAGAATAAAGAAATATCAGGGAGACGGACTTTAAATATGGATTATAGCGCAATTCTAAAACAATTCCTTTAAAGAAGTGCGCTCATTTGGCTGAAAGTGTGGCTACTTTTAGGTTCATAGCAAGTTCCTTCCCAAAAGGATGACAATTATCTAATTAACAGTTCCTGTGTGTAAGGTTTTTATAAAAAGGGAAAAATCTGGGCATCATAAGGAAGGCTTCACTTATAATTTACATAACTGCTAAAACGGGCTTTGTTTTTTCAATCGACAAAAAAATACATCATTTGTCTCCACCGTGTTCAGGAGGGTTGATTAAAGTAGACACTGTCCTCACATCTGTATTGAAAACTGTATTAATCAATTGATTAATCACGAGGCATTAATCAAAATCTTCCTTAAGTGTTTTACTTTTGGAGCGGCTCTTAGTATTTTCTATCAGATTCCTTTTAAGGTGTCCATTATAAAGATTAAATTTGGGTGGTAAATATTGAGGGGTTGAGGCACACGTGGCTTTCCCCCTTGAAGGTCACAGCCATTGCTCATTAGTGTTACTTTTAATGGGATAAGAAGCAAAAGTTTTTAATATGTGACTGCATCAATTAATCAAACCCACATTTGATTTCCTTCCCAGCAAGCAGAAATTTCTAGTGGAGTAAAACTTTGAATGCTCCAGGCTGTGCTTAAAAATATTCCATGAATTTAAGGAATTCAAGCTGTACATGAAGATACAATGAACTGATTAACTAAAATTGCTGTTTTTAAAAATATTCTACTTATAAATATTCATTTAAAGGTATCCTGGGCAGTTTTCACCTGCTTATATTTAAATCATCTCATTTTTCCCATACAGTGAATGAATGTCAAACTTCTGACCACTGTCATAAAGCTTTTTAAAATAAAAGAAGTTATTTTTGAGTACTTAGTGAGTTTGAGTGAGCACAGAGGACCTTTGCAAGGAAGCTGATCATCTGAGAATTCCACTCTGTTTGTTTTTGCTCATTCCTGTTTGTTTTTTTGTCTGAAACATTAAATATCGGTGCTCCAGTAAATGTACTTTTAGCATCAATTGCAGCACAAAAGAAAACCACTGATTACACATCTCTTCACGTCCAGGAAATGTGTTTTCATCTCCCAATCCCTCTGAAAGTGTTTTTTTTTAATATTTACTGGATCCTCCTTTGTGGCTGCTCTCATGACAGACTGCAAACACTATTTTCCTTATTTTCCTTACTGCTCTTCTTTCCAACAGGGGGAAAGAAAATTCATAGGGGAAACACCAAACCCAATCATGTGCTGTTTGTATTTATTCGGATTTTAAGTACGCCAAAAAAAAAAAAAAAAAAAAATACATCTGGCATTCCTATCACCTCTGGCAGAAGTTTAAAGAAACAAGAAATCAAAGCAGAGCAAATTAAATCCTGCAGCCACTTCCCTTTGCCTGAAGAAGCTGCCTGAAAAAAAAATTCCAGGGCTTTTCTAGGGAGTCCCGGACCCAGAGATTGCCAGCTACTGATTTTACAATGCTCTAAGCACACATTTGTAGGGGAGGGGTTCAAACTGAACAAAACAGACAGAGCTCTATAAAATTTATTAAATCAAGGAGTGTTTAATGATTTCAACAACAAAAACCTCCAAAGCTGGGAAGCCTCAGGACCCCCTTGTGCTGCTGACTCTAAAGCCTTGAATTTGGCAGGGAAAGGATCCCAGAGAGCCTCAGGAAGCTGATCCCAAACAGGGATGGGAGGAGTGGGACTGGGAAGGTCTAACTGGAGCTTTTAAAACAGCATTTCCAATCAGATGATTATGTCAGAATTCCTAAAAGCATCTTTGATGTGCGCTGGCTACAGTAGAGTTATTCTGCCTTTAAATCCATGAAAATCCATGGAAAATTTTAAAAATGATACCTGGCCACTTATCCTGCAACAACATGAAAGAGAAATATGTGCTGCAATTCTTGAAATAATCAATAATTTGGAAATTATTTCAAACCTGTTTTGCTCTCCCACAGCTGAGCCCTGGTTTGGTTTTGCTCTGGATGGTGGAGGTTGGTGCCTTCAGCAGGAACGGGAAGGAATCTGCACAATTCCCAGTAGTGCTTCCTCCCACAAATATATCCCAATATTAAAGATGGGGTGGGTTAATTTGGGGCTGATCATTTTCACACCGAGCAGCACCTGCTGTGACACCGACCTGGTGGATTTATCAGGGGTTTATCAACACTGATGGCTTTTTGTTGTTGGTTTTGTTTAGGTTTTTTTTTTCTTTCATTTTATTGGTTTATTTACTTGGGTGGGTTTTTTTGTTTGTTTTTTGGTTTCTTTTTTTGATTTTTATTGTGTTTTTTTTTTCTTAGTTTTAATTTTTTTTTCTTTTTGTTTGGGGTGGTTTTTTTTGTTTATTTTTTGTTTTTTTTTATGGTCACATTGTTGGAGAAAGAAGACATTGCAATGCCTGAATTATACAATATATAGCATATTAAAGTATACTATTTTTAAAATATTTAAAATAAATATATAATCATTATATAGATTATTGAATCACAGAATCCTAAATGGCTTCAGTTACAATTCACCTTAAAGCCCATCCTGTCCCACGCCTGCCAAAAAGGAATCTTCCCTATCCGACTGCTCCAATCCCTGTCCAAACCTGGCCTGGATGCAGGAAAAATAAATATAATATTTAATCCTCAATATTATTATTATAAATAATAATAATTATGATATTGCTACATTAAGAATTATGTTACATTCACACAAATAAAAACATAATGTGGAAAGCATAATATAATTAAAATAGTTATCATTTGTCAGTAGCACCTACAGGCCGGTTTGTGGGAGATCTTTCTCTGGAGGTTGAAAATGTATTTCTGCTTGTTTTTACAAAAATAAAATTGTCTCAAATTTTGTCCTGAATAGAATTTTCATATTTCCAGGATGATACGTTTTTCCTTTCCTTCTCCCTCTTCTCCCCTTTCTCCTTTCCTTTCTCCTTTCTCTTCCTCTTTCCCTTTCCCTTTCCCCTTTCTACTTTTCCCTTTTCCCCTTTTCCCCTTTCCCCTTTCCCTTTTCCCACTGCAACTTAATACAACTTAAAAATTTCAAGATGACCGCATCACTCTTAAAATGTTTTTTTTCTCTCTATATCATTGCCAACAAAGCAATACATTTTTCCTCATTTTATTTGATAAATGTTTTTTTTTTTTTTCCCCTGTGTATGAGACAGCATTCTTATAAACTGAATATTTTCACATTGCCAGGGGATTTCTATTCAGGATGACCCCAGTGCCTTCAGAATGGGAACAGAGTCATTTGAGCCAGTAATATTTGGAATATTTGGAGTTTGAGCCACCTCAGCCTGAGACTGAGAGGTCACTGAAGTTTGGATCAGCGTGGGAAGTGTGGGTGCCCTGCCCTTCACATCCTCAACAAGAGCTTAGTTTGGGATTTTTTAAAAATACATTTGTTTAGTTCAGTTTTCACAGAGCAGCCCGAGGCTGGTGTTGGTAGAGAGCTGAGTGTCCTTTCAGAAAGTCACAGAAGCTCTCACAGGGGCTGCTCTTCCCAAAATAACAGAGAAATTCAGCTGGAACAGCCTGGAAAATGAACAGGGGAGTGGGGCAGGGGTGAGGATTGGGGTAGGTTTTAATTATCATGGAATTCCAGGATGGGTTGGATGGGAAGGGAATTTAAATTTCACTCTGTTCCACCCCCTGCCATGGGCAGGGACACCTCCCACTGTCCCAGGGTGCTCCAAACCCCAATTCCAGCCTGGCCTGGACATTCAGGATCCAGGGCAGCCACAGCTCTTGGGCACCCTGTGCCAGGGCTCCCCACCCTCATTAGAAAAAAAAATCTTCCAATACCCATCCACTCTGCCCTCCGAATTTGTTTTTGAATTTTTTTTTTTTTTCCCCCAAAGATGACCATTAAATGGGAATTTTACACATCTTTGCTGGTGGGTTGTGACATCTCTTCCAAGTTAAGCCTGGACTACTTTACAGCTGTATTTGAAGAATGGCCACTGCATTAAAACGCTAAATAAAGGCAGCTACAGCTTCTGTCCTGCACAGAAAATCCTTGGTCTGGAAGGGTTTTTTTTATATGGAAGTGTATCCAGAAACAGGGCATAGAACAGCCACCCTATAACAATAAAAAATCCCCCCAGGAGAGCTGGAGAGGGACTGGGGCCAAGGGATGGAGGGACAGGACCCAGGGAATGGGGTCACACTGCCAGAGGGCAAGGATGGGTGGGATATTGGGAATTGGGAATTGTTTCTGGGAGGGGCTGGGATGGAATTCCACCCCTGGATCCCTGGCAGTGCCCAAGGCCAGGCTGGAGCACCCTGGGACAGTTGAAGTTGTCCCTGCCCATGGCAGGGGTGGCACTGAATGAGCTTTAAGATCCTTTCCAACCCAAACCATTCTGGAATTCTCTGGATTTTCACAGCTCCCAGACCAGCCCCATGCTGGATCCCACCTGGAATGTACCCACCCATATCCCCAGCTTTGGCTGAGGTTCAGAAGATCCCAGAATAATCCCCAAACTGCTCCACTATTCTGTCCACCTGAGGAAATGGTGACATTTTCATGTAGTATAAACTGTGTGCAGTAAATATCCCAATCCACATCCAAGGGCTGATACTTCCCATATTTTAAAAAAAAGGCGCACCCAATAAACAGCAATGCCTGATTTTACTATGAAATATCACTGATAAAAATTCCTGAAACGTGGAGGCTTTCTGACCCCCCAGCTGTGAGTGTTTATGTCATTTTCCCCCAATTTCATCCTTTCTCCAGGCCCTGGGAATTCACCAAAACACCTTCACCTGGGAGCTGGATTGTTTTCACCTGCAGACCATCAGTGCCACTGCTTTTAAGGGAGTCTCTTTTCCCAATGTTTTTTGCTTGGATTAAGGAGTGAGATTCATCTTCTGTCAGAGCTGGATCCCAGGCTGTGTCCTCCTGGATGTTCTCACAGAGGTAGGAGCAATCAGAAACATAAATGAGAATAATATTGTTTTTTCTTATTGTTTTTTATACTTCCTTGCCTTTTTGTATCTGGAATTTTAACAATGTTCTACAGCTGCAGTGCTGAGCCATTGTGGGTATCTGCCGTTGCTTTTACACTTACAAAATCGGGATATTTTTTAATGTTTTTTTTTTTTACTTCAATTAACTTTACCAAGTTCTTTATTTCTGTGTGCTGTTGTCCTGCCACTGCCCAAAACCCTTTCCTGCTGTAGTTATTTGAAGTTCTTAAATGAAAATGCTCTGCTTTGCAAAGCATTTTCCCAGTGCAAGTTGTTGTGAATTTCTGTTGAAAACAAACACCGTATTTTGTGCTTTTTTTGGCAATAAACATGCTGTTTGGTAGCTTAAATCAATATAAGGAATGATATTTTCAATCTAGAGCAATTCTGTATTTTACTTTTTGTGTCATACAATGTGTGGGCAATGGGAAAAAAATATTTGGATTTCTGGTAGACTGGATGTGTTTTGTCCACCCTTCCATCCAGTGACTTTATCCATCTTTGGTTCCAAGGAGGAACCTCTGGGGTGGGAATTGTGGATGATATTTAGCAGTTTGATATGACTGAGTAATAACTGAGGCTCAGAACCAACACAAATTCTTTATATTCTTAATAAAATGGTTTGTGTTAGGAAATATCCAGCTTTTTCTGGCTTTTCTAACCAGTGCCAGAATGTTGGAAATTTGCAGTGGAATAAAAACCCTCTCAGGAAGGGCAGTGCTCAAGGCATCTCTACTGTTTCCAAAAGAGTTTAGTTTTTAATTCCATGGATTCAACTTTATTCTGCACCAAAAATCTGCACTCTGAAGGTCGGAGATTGTGGGAAACAGGGTTTTTGCAAGTGTCTGGGAAAACTTTATGGGTCTGTGTCCACATCATGCGTTTCTTTCCAAATTTCATTTGGAAATGAGGGAACTTTTTAGCATCCTTTTCTTTGCTTAATTTTTCTCAAAGAGTGTCTCTGATAGACCTTAAACCCCATCCCTGAAGTGTCCAAGGCCAGGCTGGATGGGGTTTGGAGCAGCCTGGGATAGTGGAACGTTCTCTGCTCATGGCAGGAGGTGGAATGAGGATTTTAAGGTCAAATCAGTCTAAACCATGCTGGGATTCTGTGCTATGCAAGGATATGCAGTGCTGGAAAAAAAAATCATGTTTTTTTCCTGATTTTATTACTGAAGAGCACAGGGAAGGGTTGTGAAAACTCAGAGTTCTCTTTTTTGGGGTTTGTCATCCTCATATTTTGCAAGACAGTTTCCTGATATTTGGTATTTGCTGTTCTGTGCTTTGGAGAAATGATGCTCAGTTCAGTCTTTCCATGTGATCTTTCTGAACATGTTCATGTAGAAAAAATACCCTTTTAACGTGAATTTCCAAGGTGTGCTGCTCTTGGGGAATTTATTTGGCATCAGCTTTGCTTTCTAGGGCTAATCAACAAATCCCCCAGACTTTAGGGAGCAATTTTGGAATACCTGTGCATTTTCCCTGAGATGCCATCCATGTAGTTATGGTAAAAAAAAAAATAAAAAAAAAATCTAGACACAAAAACTGCATTCCCTTTGTTTCTATCACCCTGTGGTCAAAAAAATAAATTTATGATGGCCAAGGCACAGCTCTGGGCATGAGCTTGGCTATTGAGGACTGCAGCTGTAAAAACTTAACTTTTAAAAGGTGTTAGAAAGCACTTGTGACACTCAAAGTGTTGGTTTGAGCAGTTTGTGGGAGTTTTATGGAACTTATTCCAGGATAACAAAGTTCTTTAAACTCACACAAACCTCTCGTTTCACTTAATTCCTTTTAGCCATTATTGAAAATAGAGGGGCTTACTGCACATTTTCTTGCCTCTAATATCTCCCTACCTTGCTAAGCTGAAATTTATCCCACAAAGAAAATATTCTACGAAAAAAAAATTGAACAAAAAAACCCCAAATAACCAAAAGTGACCCCTATTTTTATACAGTTCTCAAGAATTTCTAATTCTCTCCTGAAGATGGAATATTTCCTATTGATTAACAAGCTGGGGATGTTTCCTGGGCATCCTTTAATTCCTGTTGCTTTCTGGTTTACCAATAAATAGATGTTAAAAAATTCTCCAGGTAGTCATGGAGAGCTTGAAAGGAATCAGATCCATTTATCCATATATTTTTCCATGAGTTTTTTAGCTAATATTGGACTCTGTGATCCTGAGGGGTTCCCTTCCAACCCTGTATTTTCTGTGATTTTGCGATTTATTTCCCATCTTTTTTCCTTAACCCAAAGAGTGCAGCTTTGTCTGGTGAGGAAATAAGTTTGGGAAAACATTGTTGGCCTCTCCTGCAAGACTTCCTATGGTTGGTGTCATATCTTACCCCACATTTGTTGTTTTGGTTTTGTGAGTTTTTTACATTTTGATGTGTTTTTGGTGAGGTTTCTTTGCCTTTTTTTTTATTTTGTCTGGGGTTTTATTTGTTGTTTGTTTTGTGGGATTTTGATTTTTGGTTTTTTTTGGGGTTTTTTTGTTTCCTTTGGTTTTTTTAGTTTTTTTGTTGTTGTTGTTATTGGGGCTTTTTTTTGTGGTTTGTCTTTATTTTGTCTGGTTTGGGACATTTTAAAATTTGTTTGTTTGTTTTGTCATTCCTTGTTTGTGTTTCTGCAAATGAAAGAACAATTGCCATCCATGAATTAGAGCTGAACTAATTTTAGGGAAAACTCCAGTCCTGTGGCTCTGGTTTATTCCTGTCTTCTACCCAAGGGGGTTACACCTCTCTCTGCTTGTCTGGTTTTTAGCACTCTGCAAAATGTGAATTTTCATTTGGGGTTGGCAATACCCTCTTCTCTTTCAAATGAAGATCCATATACCAACTCTCTGCAGAAATGAGGAATATTAACATGTCCTGCTGAATTTTGTGTGAGGAATTAAACCCAGCAGGTCTGGAATCCATTTAATGCTCTTTTAGCCCTGTTGGCACCTGAGGCTCAATCTGCATCTTTGGTATTTTCATGTTCTCTTGGGTTTTTTGGATTTTGAGGTGAGAGTTGGGGTTTCTGCAGCTCAAACCAATTGCTCCAACCCCTTCAGAGCCAAGGGTGGGCGTTGAATGAGCAGGAAATGTGACTGTGCCCAGGAATGAGGGGAAATGATAAATTTACAGGTCTCAAGGAGGAAATTGCTGCTGTTTGTTTGAGTGATCCCTTTTAGAGGAGTTAATAAAGGCAAAAATACCTAATTCTCTGAATTCAGCTTAGCAAAATCCTGTTTGGTCTGTGGAGACCAAACTCCCCATTTCAGGTTGTGTCAATAACGACCCCAGAGCAGCCAGACTGCTGCTCACCCTGGGTGGTGCCTCCAGCTATTCTTATTTTTATTTCAGTGTATCCAAAGTCCTCAGGCACCACAGAATGCTTGGTTGGAGGAACCTAAAAACTTTGGAAACAAAGTTTGGAGTTTGTTTTCAAACAGAGACATGTTTGGAACCCCAGCCATGGCTGTGGGATGGTGGAAATCTGCGAATTCCCTCCCTTGTGGTCTCCCAGCAGGAGAAACGCAAGTCATTTGGAGAGCTGATTTTTTTTTTTTTTTTTGAAAAAGCTAAAATAACAATCTCCCCACGTAATCAACAACACCTCCAACCAGTCAGTTTAAGGTAATTTATCTTCCGGGTTCGGGGAGTGCTGCATTATTAAAGATGTGCATGTTCTTATCAGCCCCCATTGTCTGGCAGCTAATTACCACCGAGATTAACTCGATTTCACATTAGGATCTGTACATCAAATAAATCTGAAATTTGAACACGAGGTAGCTGTTGGATATATCTCAATTTAAAATCAGAGAGTGCAACTGTTTTCCTCTCAGTGGCTGAAGGAAACTTTGCATGTCAAGAGCCATGGAAGCAGAGTGGGTTTTCAGCAGAAACCAGAGTGAGGATTTTTGTCTTTGGAAAAATTAAAAAAAAAGAAAAAATGGGGGAAAGAAAAAAAAGCTTTCCTACTCTTTCCAGTTGATGCTCCATGTTGTGACACGTCATGTAAAACTGCATCTGTTACGCTGAAATCAGAACAGAAGAGAGACGCTTTGACGGGAGGAATCACAACACGACTGAACAGCAGGAACGCGCAAAGCGCGGCGCGGTTCCGCTGTCAGGAGCCCCAGCCCTGGGAGAAACGAGGGATTTCACGGAGCTCCCAGCTCCACTGAATCCATCTTTACTCCCTGATGACTTTTCCCCTCGCTCCAGGCCCAACCCAGCCCTTTCCATAGGGAAAAATCTCGCGGTGACTCAAAAACGCCAAAATTTTTCCCGAGCGGAGACCTCGGGATCAGGCCCGGGAGGTTTTCCCGCCTGTGAAGTAGAAAATAGACTCAGATTAAGCGAGCAGACTTGTTATTTGACAGTTTATAAAATATTTTAGTATCTTTTTGGCAGTAGCAGTTTGAATGTTGGCAAATGTACACATCGCTTGCAGTTACAAAACCTTGTAATGAGTGTTTTCCCCCCGTAATAGCAGCGAGCTGAAATTTGGATAAACCACTTAGACTTGTGAACTCTGACATGCCTGGTAACTGTGTCTTTGCAAAAGAATTTTGTCAAGTATCGGAGCTCCTGCTAATAGCACATCCATCTTTCTGCACGCCATAAATCTTAAGAAAATTTCTATTACTCTGCAATTTGTCTGGCTTATGCTATTTATTAGCCATTTTATTCTGCTGCTTTAAGAAGTAATGTGATGTTCATTTTATTGCTGGTTCAATAAATTGTTAATTATAATGCAGTGATTGCTGCTGACGTGATTTAAAAGCCACATTAGCACTATAGCATTAAGTTTTAACTATTTTACCCTTCAATTCCCTGTTTATACAACAGTAAAAGGGAAATAGCCTTAGACTAATTTAAAAAATGAAGGTACTTGTATCTATTGATCACGTGACGTGCTAGAAACTTTTGTTGTTTTTTTGGTTGTTTTTTTTTCTAAAGGTTACATTCAGGTCTCAAAAAGAAAATGCTCCAGCTGAGCACTGTCTCCCTGTTCAGCAAAAAGTGTTCTTAAAGCAAGATTAACCCCAAAGTTAAATTAACAGAATTACTTAGTTAAATTAGGACAATTGGCCTAATAGATTAGAGGAACAAAATACCCAGATAAATCATAATCATTTTACAGTTATGTGTAGCTTTTGGTGCCCATTTTGTTTAACAATGGAGCAGAAAGGAGGCTGAGATTGGAAATTGTACCGATTTTCTCCAAGAATATTGTAAATGGGATTGGGGCAAAGCTCCATTTTGCTGATTTGAAGTAAAATCTAATTGCTGTGAGTCTAATGAGCCATCCTTGACTGAGCAAGGAGTGAGAACTGACTCTGGTCCAGAAGCCACACAAAATATTGGGCAGGATGGACAAAACTATGGAATTCTGAACCTGGAGTGGCTGAGGACACCTGCTGCCTCTTGGAAACATGTGTTTCCAAGATTTTGGGTGCAAATATTTCCTTTTCTTGGTTATAACTTGTGATTTTTTATTTTTTTTTTTAATAATTGAGAAAAATATATTCATAGAAAAATAAGGGATAAAGCAGAACAGCTATGGAAAGTGGTATACAAAGCTGTAATATTTGTATATCCACATATATTTTTTTAATAACCATAAAAATACATATGAATGGATCGAAATCTTCCCGTAAACCACACACCACCACCCCGGGAAGCGCTGAGGAATTGGTGAGGAAGGGAATAGTGTCACAAATCCAAGACCAAATCAGACTCTGAACTTTGTTAGGAGCAAGAATTTGCTCGCTTTGGTTTTCCAGAGTGATGAGAGGCTCTGGCCTGGGGCAGCAGGGTTTGGATTTGGGATGCTCAGGGATTTTGTGCTCATTCCAAGGTGAACCAGGTCCTCAGCATCCAGGAATTTTATTTTCTGAGACGTTCTGTGTTAAAGCCTTGTTTGAAACCTGCACTTTGGCAAAGGCTGTCTGGAAATGGTTTGAAAAATTCAGATCAATTCTCTCTCTACCAGAGTCAATCAGGAGATTTTGGGGCTGCTTATGATGCTTTCAGTGAAACTCCTGGAATTCATCTCAAACCCAATTAATTAAATTACATGAGGGAATGGATAAGTGTGGGACAGCCCTGCTCTGGAGGAAGGTTGGAACTAAATGGGCGTTAAGGTCCCTTCCAACCCAAATTATTCTCTGTTTTCCTACATCCTTTACTCCTAAACAAAGGAGAAAAGGGAGGCCTGACTGATGAAAACTCCAGGAATTCACAGCCCAGAAAGCTGAGCAGATTGCAAAGAGGATAGAAAGGAAATAGTTAAAAAGGTAAACTGAAAAAAATAGTCCCACAAACTGACTGAAAACTCTCCATGTAGGAAACTCTGTCAGGAGAATTAGGGGAGAAGGGCTGAAGTTGATGAAGAAGTGCTCAAATTGTGACTTTGGAAATGCCAATTTACTGCTGGCTCTGAATAGGATGTTAAAAAGTAATCCACAGAGCCATAAGAGAAAAAGAAACTTCTAATGAACTGTGAAAGCAGATGCTTTATGCTGGAGAAGCACATTCTGCAGCCTGAATATTATTATTTTGTTTTTGGGGAATGCTGCAATGTGTGCAGTAATTTCAAATGGAGATGCAGGCGCAGTTTGTGCCCCGAAGAGTTTGTGCTGGGAGGAATATTCCTGTTTGTGGGTGGGCCCCGAGGTGGGGATGCATCCAGCAGAAACAGATTTATAATAAATAAGTTTATTTTTCAGGCTGGAGCAGCAGTTTAGTGTAGAAACCTCATATTGGGTCTTTTTTTACCGTAGCTCCCTTCTCCTAGAAAGGGTTGAGTCCCTACAGGTGTTTGGTTTTTTGTTTCTTTTTGTGTTTTTTTTGTGAGGGGTTTGGGCACCAAGATATGAATCGATGGATGGTCATCCCAGATATCCTAAAACCACTCTGGGCTGGACAAAAATCAGAATATTTTTCTTCCTAGAAACACTCAGGATCTCGGGTATTTGTTTTAGGAGAGGCTGAAGCAAAACAGCACTAACAGTGAATGGTGTAATGGGATCTGTACAAAAATATTAAATTAATTTTGCTCACAAGGACCATTTTAATCCTTAAAAATTTTGTAAGAAAATGTTTGTCTTTACTTTTATGGTTCAAGGATCATTAGACCATAACAGAGTTTTTTGTGGGTTGCAGGAATTTAGTGCCTAATCATGTATCTAAAATAAGATAACAAATAAGGAGAACTAATTTCATGCTGACTTTATTGGTGAGCTGGTAGAATTGTGAAAACCTGAGGGTCAGATAAATCCTAAATATTTTTTTAAAAAAGAAGATACATATATTGAATTATCTACAGGGAGTGGAAAAAGTGAGATACAGAAATAAGTTCTGATTAATAAGACATAGGGAAATGGTGCAAAACAGATGGCAGCCCATTTTGCCTTATGATTATGTATGATGTCATTACAAAACACTGGGATTTTTGTGGTAGGTGATTACAGACCAAATTACCAGCTTCACTTTTCCTAAACTTCAGCTTAATCGATAGAATTTCACATCCCATGTAGTGAGCTCCAACAAGCAGTTCCTGAAGCAAATGCTGCATTGGAGAGTGAAAAAAGGGATTAAAACCAAAATCAAAGACATTTTTCTGATTTATCCATAAGATTCTGATTTTTTAAATCACTTTTAATGTGTGCTCAACTTTTGCTGTCGAGCATGTTACAAAAAAGAGAAAAAATTGCCTCAATTTCTTGATAAAAATCCCAATGGAGCGGAATGTTTGCATTGGTTTGAGGAAGGTGGAAAGAAGACAGATTATATGATGTGTATATAAAAAATGACAGAGGAAATCTAAATATAATGGCCTGTACAGAAAAAAAAATCACAATTTTTAAAAAATTAATAATGGGTGGGGAAAACTAGGAAGGAAACAATGTTCAGCACTGCCTGAAAAATGGAAGGTGTTGGGCAAGCAGGAAAAACATCCCAAAGAAAGGCAGGTTTTGAAAAGCCTGGAAAGGAAGGATGGAGAGCCTGGTCTGAAGGAGATCTGCATTAAAGTGCCATTAATTCCTCCTGGTGCCAAAACTTTGGGTGATTGCAGAGACAGAGAAGGGACAAGGTTACAGAAATGATGATGGGAGGGTTTAAAAGCTCCAGGCCTATTTTTGATTTTGCTGCAGCAGGAATTATTTGCTTTCTTCGCTCTTCTTGAGCACTGGGCATTTCTATTTCTGGAAATGCCCTGAGAACGTCATTCGAACTATTTCAAAACTCAGGGAAATTTCCTGGGTGGTTTTCAGTTTGCATTGCAGTTCCTCTCATCTCTTTCTTCCCAAACTGCTCTGATGAAAAGCAGCAGATCCTGGAGATAAATCCACCTATAATCTTTGTGGGAATTAAGAGTTGTTTGTTCTCTGACCAAAACTACTTCATCCACAGCTTCTCATCTTCATTTTAATCCTTGGTTTAAATTAGGACAGGGAGGAGGTTCCTTAGCAAGACTTTTTTGTTTTTTGTTTTTTTTTATTTTTTTTTTTGTTTGTTTTTGTTTTTTTTTGTTTGTTTTTGTTTTCCCCCTCAGCACCATCTGAAATATAAATATCAGAGGAGGGGAAAATTTACTCTTCAGGCATTGAGATGCCCAGTGCCAGTTTGGTTTAGTATTTTAGTGCTATTTATTAATTCTATTCAATTTCCATCCAGTTTTTAATTTGCCACTTGTGTGTCATATTGATAAATGTTTACTTAGGCACGTGTGCTATTTGTTAAATGAAAATTGACATAAAGAGAGACCACGATGTTGTTTTCCTGAAGGCTGCACTTGTTTCTAAATACTCAGTGAATTCTGGATGCCTCAAGTTTCAGGAAAAAGTGAAAAGTAGAACTGAGCACATGTCATTTACAGGTAAAAATAGGAAAATATTCTTGCGTGGTAAGAACAAAGTCAGAGTTAACAACACAAGGGGAGAGGGGAAGAGCACAAAGACTGCAGGAAACAGAGCTGGGAGGCAGCATCAGCTGTGCCCAAATCCTTCATGACAGATCCTTGTCGAACTGGCTCTTTAAATCTCCACTGATGGAGTTCCCACAATCTCCATGGGCTCTTTCTTTTTTTGTTAATATCTAATCAAAATCTCCTTCTCAGCAGTTCCAGCCTGTCCCTATTTATCCTTTTTGAAGTGGACACACAGAGCAAATTCTTTGCCGCTACCACCCATCTGTGTACAAATTTATCACTGCTGATCCTTCCCTTTGGGTTAAACCAGCTCAATTATCATCAGTTTTGTACAGATCATGTTTGCCAGCCTTTTGTTTCTCACCCCAAGAGTTAAGGCAGGGGGAGAATTACTGGACAAAATATTATGTAAAAATATCAGCGGTGTTTGAGCTGGGTGAATGTTCAAGCCACAAAAAGTCAAATATAATAATTAGAAATGAGTTCTGATATTTGGGATTGGGTTGTGTGGTTGTGCTTGTGTATTTTTGTCATTTTTTGCCATGAAAAATAGGGTTCAACATTATCGCATTCTCTGGGAAAGGACTACTGGGAAATGTGAAATGGGAAAGGACTCTTTTGAAGCTGGGAACAGCTTTTTGTCCTTAAATCTGTTGATTTTATCAACAAACTCAATGCTGAATCACGTAGCATTTGAAATGCCTTTATGGAGGTATTTTGAAATAATTCTTTTTAATTTAAACTGATTTTTCAGAATTAAAAAGGGGCTTTGGATTAGAGCTGTGTCTCTGCCTTGGAAGGGTGTAGAATGCAGGACACTTTCTGCTTTTGCTACATCCTAAAGGCTTTGGGAGCTTAAAATTTTTAGGATTTGATCACGTTTTATAAAAATAAAACATGGATCATTGAGTAACCTGGACTGGAAGGGACCCACAAGGGTCATGGAAGCCCAGTTCCATGGACTGGACACCTCAATAATCCCCCCCTGTGCCCGAAAGTCTTGTCCATGGCAGAAGTTTGTGGAAGAAAAATTGTGTTGCTCTTTCATATCT
This sequence comes from Malurus cyaneus samueli, assembly GCA_009741485.1. Taxonomy (NCBI): domain Eukaryota; kingdom Metazoa; phylum Chordata; class Aves; order Passeriformes; family Maluridae; genus Malurus; species Malurus cyaneus. The sequence goes on from CM019220.1 coordinate 1,228,084, forward strand.
AAGATACAGACAGTGAATGTAAAAGAAAAAAACAAAACAGCAAGAAAACCACTCCAAAACCCAAAAAATCCTTGCCAAATTTTTGCATGCTTAAAGAAAAATAACAGTTGAATTATTTTCACATATATTAACCCCAGAAAGATTAATTTGTGAGGGAGAGAAAAAAGTCCCTAATGAACATTTTCAGTGCAAGAAAGGAAATCCATTTGATTTAGTTTTTATATGACACACAAACTTACCAGATAAGCAATTAGCTGTTGAGCTGACCTTTGAGGGATTTGCTAAATGTTTGCATTGAAATCAGGAGTTTGTTTTGGTTTTATAATCAAAGTTCCCCGTTTTGTTCCCCATCTATTTCTGGCCATCAGTTTTCTATTTAAATTTAGGTTTTTACTGTTATTATTGAATCTAACAATTATGTTACTGCGTTTTGAACCGAGTGTCCATGTATTGGAAAAATCTAGGGTTTTTAGCAAAAAATCACCTAAAGAAAAAGCTGGAAAATTCTCCCATTTTATTTTTTCAAACTACAGCCTTCTGTCCCTCAAGAAATGTTCTTCTTGAGTGAGGAAGCCCAGCTTCTGGGACACAAAGGCCCTGAAGGACTTTCCCAGACTGGCAGGAGCAGAATTTGACTTCCCAACTGTGGGCAAATCCCTCTCCTGATGCCAGAGGACGGTCCCCCCGCTCCCCAGTCAACACAGCTTAAAACTGCATCCTCAAAAATTTGTTTGCTCATCACTTTAGTCTTCCTTGAGCGTGCCCAAGTCAGAAATAGCTTATCTCCTGGGACAGGATTTGCCTCATCTGACTCGTGGCGTTTGGAATGCAGAGTTCCGACTGCCCCCGGAGCAGGAGAGCGATGGGTGCCCCTAAAGCTGCCCAGAGCAGCCTCTGCTGAGGTTTCCTCTCCTCCTCCCATCTCGGCTTCCAAATCCAGGAGATCCCTTTGTGTTCCCTGGTTTCAAAGCAGATTTGTAGACAGGTGCTGACCCAGGCTGTATTGACAGCTCAACACCCAAGCAGAACCCAAATTTGGGGCAATGTTGTCTCAATGCAGGAGGCAATGGTTTCCCACTCAAAAGATGAGTTCAGTATTCCATTTCCAGTGTTTTTGTATGCAGGATGATAAATAGGAACATAGGGAATAAAAGGCAGCTTTTAGCCATGAAATCCACTGGAATGTGTCAATAGGCAAAGTCAGTGAAGTTTGTATTTGAGATATTGTTTCTGATATGGTGTAAAAAGAGCTTTGGCTTGGGAAGGGACCCACAAATCCAGACTGAAGCTGATGGCAGTATCTGGTTCCAGTGCAGAAACATTTTGGATGTGATCCTTAAGGTCTCTTTGAACTTTCTTGCCAAATTTGTGGCTGAATTTTTGTTGTTGCATCATTAACTCTTCATCTGAGTGGCTACTGGGTATCTTTAAAGAACTTTGCAGTACTTGGCTCTGTTATTGCTCAGTGTTTGCTGGTTACCCCAGGTACAAAGATGTAGAGGGAAGGAAAGAATCACCAATCGTTCATCAATAACTCTTAATCTGGCTCTGTAATATGGCTCTGTGTGGTGATTTTTAGGGCAGCACTGCAGGCAGTGAAAGGGGTGGATCCTTTTGCCATTGCAGCCACATCACCCTCTTATTCCAGTGCCTTCAGCAGAGTCAGCTTTATCCGTTTATTCCCAATTAATAACATGTTTTATCATTGTTCTTTAAAATGCAGTTTCTTTGACTGGGTGCTAAAAATAAAAGAGCAAAAACAAGAAGAAAAGCCTATGGGAAACTTGTCCAAATGTCAGTGACCCTTCAAAGCAGGTCCATTTCTCACAAATGGCTGTTTTAACACACAGCCTCACAGAACTGAGACTTAATGCTCTGCTCAAAGCCTGACAAGAGGAAAGAAATACTGGATGAGACTTCCATTGTCATTATTTATCATTAAACATAACATGCAGAAAAAGCCTGATAAAGCATCGATTGGGTGTTTGGAGGTGGCATGTTGTCACCAGTGCCACCCAGGGAGGAGGCAGGGCTGGGCTCAGCCTGGCTGGCAGCAGGGTGGAGGGATTGGAGGAGGAGAGGGGAAAGGAGGGAAGAGGAAGAGATTGGGGGAACTCGGTTCATCCTAAATCCTTACATGACCAGGGGGAAAGTGTGTGAAGGATGAGAGAAAAGATTTGGGAGTGTTTTTTGACATTAGTTGTGAGCTGTCCTGGAACAATCCCGCTCCATGTGGATGCAGTCTCCACTGTCCTGCCAGCAGAGCGGCTGCCAGGCTCTGCTCCGGCTCTGGGCAGGACACTGCCTCCAGAAATACACCTCAGAGCCTCAGGAAGCAAAATTCAGGTGCTGCTTGGTCAGAGAGACAAACAATATTTGACTGCTCTTTGCTACTTCCCTGGCAGCTGTTTCTTATTCCCTGTGTGAGATGTGGCACCAAGGTGCTCCTCTTCTCCCCAGGAAAAATCCCCACTATTATAATTTTTTTCATTACAGCTTAAACGTTTTCAGCTTTAAAAGAGAGGAAAGACAAAGATAATTTGGTAGATCTGATTTCTGATGCATTTTGTTCGGTGTTATGTAGCTGCATTTTTTTTCATGGGAAATTTGATACATTACTTTAAGTTAACTACATACAAGAGAATACTAAATAAATTCACTTTATGTGCTTCCCTAATTAGTTTTCAGTCATGTAATTCTCTTCAATACGGAGCTGAGAAATCCCCAAGTCTACCTTGATGTAGTTAGTGTCACATACACTGATCATGTGAAATTGAATTTGAATTTACTACTAATATTTAAACACGAAAGCTGACTTGAACCGTATTTCCCCCTTGGATAGAGATGTCACTGCTCCCTGTAATGAGCAGCATTATGTTGAATACTTAAGCCAAGAACAACCAAGTTACAGGAATGGGACATTAATCCTGGAGAACTGTGGAATTTTGTGCTTTAGACAGTGCAGAGTCTTTGCATTACTCCTTGTGCTTTAATTACTTGAGATGAGTGTTTTGCAGCGTGTATTGCTCGAGCGTATTTTGTGAAGATGGAGTGGGAATATTGAGATTTCCAGGATTTCTTGGATATACGAGCAAACTGTGAGCACAAACCTACATTATTATTCTTTGTCTATCACCTTCAGTTGTTGGATTTAAATCCAACAAATTTCTGTGCAGATCTCCCTGACTTTGCCCCCAGATCTGAAGGTGTGAGTGGGGTCCTGCCAGTCCCATATTCCAGGACAGGGAGATGCTGAAGGGTTTGGTGCCGCATTGCTCCTTTTGCAACTATTTCACATTCCTTAATTAATTAAAATCTAAAAGCTCGGTGTCCCTTGGGCCTCTCCCTCACCTGGGAGGGATCCAAGGCTTTAGGGGGAGACCAGCCGGAGCCACTTTCAAAGACTCTGAACACATCAAAACACTTCAGGGCTTCTTTCTGCAGTCTCTGGGGTGCTGTGGTGGGAGAGGTGGGATAAGCCTTGCTGGATTTGGCATTCATGGTTGAATTTTTGTTGTTGCATCATGAGCTCCTCATCTGGATGAGTTTGATGAACTTTGCAGTGCGTGGCTCTGTTATCACTCTGTGTTTGCTGATCAATTCATGGTCAAAGCTGTAGAGGGATGGAAAGAAGCTGGAGCAGGAGAAAGCAGAGCTTTGAAATATCGCTGTTGAAAGTCTCTGAAAATGTTTAAGGGAAGGAAGTGGAAAAAGCACCTTGGAAAAGGGTAAAAACCCCTGAAAGACCTGCACAGTGAGGATGTGGGGAACCCCAGGTCAGCTCCAAAATAGCTCGAGGGGTTCTTGCTCTGCAACCCCCCAAACTGGTTCCATCCTCCACATCCTCACCAGATTAATTGGCACTCATGCTGTGGGTAGAACTAATGAGGAAGGTAATTATTCCTTCTGTCATGGCTGGGAGAGGAACTCAACATATCACAGTGGCTGAGGAATAATTATTTTGAGGAAGCAACACCCAATCACCTACAGAAGCTAAATGAAACAACCCACAATACATTAAAACCAGAATTTTGTATGTTTTGTAGCCATTTCTCTGTCCTTTCTGCAAATCCATCCAAATCCTTTATTTACTTATTAACGGGGTGTGGTAGATTTGCTCCTAAACACATCAGATTTGCTTTTTCTTAAAAACTGTAAAGATGTTGTTCTTAAACAAATTTCCTGAACATCCATAAGATTAAAAATGTCCTCTTTGCATGACGAATCATTAAGAAGTGGCAAAAAAGCAACTGGTATATGAGGGTTGTGACCCATTCTTAGAAATTTCTATACATTGATTTGGGATTTGCTGCAAAATGGCTTTTGGGTGACTCTGTGATGCTTTAGAGGAGTTTGGTTGAAATCAGGCACCAATTTTGCTATTTTTTTTCAGAGGAGAGAGCTCTGAATGCCGAGCTGTATCTTTCTCTGTCTGGCTGGGTGCAAGGAGAACCCAGAAATTTGGTTGAAGTTGCTTTTTGCCACCTTAGAAGGGATGAACTCCTCTGGCTGCTGTTTTCTCAACAGCAGTTGCGCTGTGGCGGCTGCAGGAGGAGGGTTACGCTGCATCTGGCAAAGGAAATTACGGATTAACATGTGCATTACGGAGGAGAAACATTACAGGAAAACTGTCATTTGTATTTTACAAGGAAATAATCCTTTAAGTCTCTTAGGGCTGCAATAACTCCCTCATTTCACTCCCCCTCTGGAACACCCTGTGAATCCTCATCTCAGCATTAGTGACAAACAAAACAAAGCTCAGGAGGAGAATCTGGACTTTTTCGACCAGAAAGGTCAGTGCTAGAGAAGAGATTTGAGAAGGTATTCCAGAGCTACCCAAGGAGCCCCCACACAGTCAGACGTGGGATTTTGGGAGTATTCCAGGTGCTGAGTGTGGTGTAGATCTACCCAGTTGCCTTTCTCCCTTCCCGCAGTGAAAACGTGGAGTGATGCCCTGAAGATGGGCTCAGTCACTTCCCAAAACCTAAAGGAAACTGGCTTAGAGGCTACAGGCTCAATTTGTAATTTTAATTGTTAAACTTGCCCAGGAGGAGCATTGCTTGGTGGTCTGGAAGTATTTTAGATGCACGAAAATTCCTGCTGATTGCTGCTCCCCTTGGCTCCTGCAGTTCACCACTCCCAAATCTTGGTTAAACTCCATGACCTCAGAGGTCTTTGCCAGCCTTAAAGATTCTGTGAAATCGTGGTTAAACTCAATGACTTCAGAGGTCTTTTTCAGAGTTTGTGAGGTTGTGGTTGGGCTTGATGATCTTAGAGGTCTTTTCCAACCTTAAAGTTTCTGTGAAACTGTGGTAGGGCTTTGATGATCTTAGAGGTTTCTTCCAACCTGAATGTTCCAAAAGCTCTTTGTTGCTGCCCTGAACTGCTCTGGTTTGTGAGAAGGATCTGCCTGTGGCATCCAACTTTGTAGATTTTCCCAATAATTCATTTTCTTCCCTAATATTGAAGACTTTGAATCTGCAGTCATTGAGCCAGAGTGGGAGCTGCTGCTCGAAACAGCCTCGTGCCATTGCCTTGCTAGAACCATCCAGTGACAGCTCCAAACTCTCTTTTCCCTGTGGAATGGGAATGCTGGAATTTGGGGCACAGCATCCCACCATTCCCTCTGTGGGATTGTGCTTTTGCTCTTCAATGAAATCTTGGAAGCATCCTCCCAACCCAACCTGGGCATTAAAGTACTGGTGCCCCTCTAACCACGGCGGTGTTCACTGTTCTCTGGTGGTCAGAGAGGTCACTCCGTGCTGTGCTCTGGGGAAAAGGGTTCCTGAAAATACCTAAAAGCAGGTGAATGACCCCAGGTTTGACTGAGGAATGCCATGGACCCAACAAACATTTTAGTTTTGACTTCAAAGCTCTCCCCAGCTTGGTTTTATGAGCACTTACGGCGGCTGCTCGCTCCGCCCTCGAGGTTGTCATCTGCTTCCAAGCCAAACACCAAACTGGAGGGGAATTCTGAGGGAAAACCAGCAGCTGGATCAGGCCAGGGATCTGAATTTCCACACTTTGGGAGAATGCTGACTTTGGCCATGGTGGTGTGATGAAAACACAATGTGACACAGCAGGATGTTGTTCTCGCTTGGGAATGCTGTCATCTCCCTATCAGATTTTTGGCTCCGAGCAATGATCTGTAGGGTTTTTTTAGCAAACTCTGCATCTACCTGTATATTTATGTTTTTTTTTTTTGCCTTTCCTTTCAAAGAATTCCTTGGTGTCTCTTTTCCAGCCTCCCAAGAAACAGTTAAATGACTGAACCTCAAAGGTTTGAGCACTTCTACAAACAACATTCACAGGGAGGAAAATTAACGGTTTTCTGTTAATGACTCATATTAGTCCTCTTTGGTGGTCCGAAGTGATTAGATTTTTTTTATTTCTATTATTTTTTTCCCCCATTTCTTCCACATGCCTGTCATCGGGCTGCTTTTCTGATTGCTAGTTTTGTTGTTAAAAATGTCACTCTCTTTATTCGCCCCTTCTCCCCATAGAATCTTTAAAACTAAACGCAGGAAAAGTGGAATATACCTGTCATTTAGACCAGCTAGAACAAAGGTTGATAGAAAATACATTCCTAGTTTGAAGAGGCTTCCCTGCTGATTTTGTTTATCAGAAAATGGCAAGTTTTGTTCCTAATGGACTGAAATTTAAATAAAATCTGACTCTGGAAATAAAAGCAGCCATTATGACAAAATAAAATTATATATTTTATAGGAGAAATTGAATTAAAATGCTAGTTTCCTTTGGTTAAATTCTTTTACATAAGGAAATGAATAAACGAGAGAGAGTGAAATAGAATGAGATAGAAAGCTGATTGTTGAAGTAAGCTTTTTAAAAATCAATAATCTCTTGTAATTTATATTTTTGAAAAAACTTTGAACAGACTTCCATACAATATCTTGAATTATAGCTACATCTCGATGTTTCCTTTCATTAGAAGTTGAACTGGGGGTTAAACAGAGTTTCCCCTCTGGGATTTCAGGTTCTTATCGGGCTATGGCTTTGGACTACAACCTTCTGTAAAAGCAAAGCCTCTCCAGATCCTGAGTTATTAGAATAATTTTATTTTTTAACATTAATTAAATCTTTTTGTTGAAAGTCAGGTTATCTTACATGTCAGGATGGGCACTTGATTCTGAGGGGAGGTGATGGGGGCCCAATCTACCTGTTGGACTCTTGGCTTCCAGGAAGATATTTCACCTGAATTCAAGTGGTTTAAGATTCAGGTCCAATAAAGAGCATTTAGACCTAAAATTAACCTTTCTGTACACTAAGGTGTGCTCTCACAGCAATTTTTCAACCTTACATTGGCATAGAATGAACTCTCTTGAGAGAGATCCTTGCAGGTGAGGGGATTGTCCAGTTTTTCAGTGGCACTGGTTTCTCTAAAAAATAAATGTTGTTTTTGGGATAGGCAAATAAAGCAGTTTGTAAACCCCCAACTATTAATTAATTTTAAAGGGAAGAGCTAGAGTTTTGTGGAGCTGTTATAACAAAATTTAAAATGCATTCAAAGGCAACTCATGCCTCTAATTTGTAAATTTCCCACCACGAGCAGAAGGTGCTCTTGGATGAGAGGTTGCAAGCCTAATTTTAAGAGATTGATCTTGAGGATGTTGGTTCTTTCTGGCTAACAATTGATGTGGAAGAAGTCCATTCTCTGAGAAATGAAATTCACTTTTAATGCAGAATTTCTCTGTAAGGGATGGATGTGTGACTTTACCAGGGGTTTTGCCTGTGGGTGTGTTGAAGGGTTAGTGGCTGGGTGCAGAATTTCAGAGCTCTTGGTAATGATGGCAAGGCAGAGGGGGAATAACAGCTCTCAAAGCTGCTTTAGTGCTCTGTCAGATGCTGGAAAATGCTCCTTTCCCAAGGGCAGAGGGAAAGGACCATGGCTGGTCCTTCTCAATCCCAGCAGGGCAAAGAGCAGAGGGCAGTGGGGTTGTGCAGAGGCTGCTCCCAAACAGGGAGCATTTTGCTCTGAGATCAAGACAAGGACCAGGACAGCTGTGTCCCCACAGCTGGGGACACGGGACATCAGTTATGGCATCTTGGGTTTGATTTTGTGGGAGATTGCTCCGTGTATCAAAATAGACAGGAAGAGTTTTGCCAGGTTTTGTGCACTTTTCCCAGATGTGTAGGATCCAGGCTGGGACATTTCTAAAGGATAATTGCTGCAACGCAGTCTTCCAAGGACAATCCCACTCCCAAAGGTGCTGCTCGGTGTTGGGGACACCACTTTGCACGCAGGTGACAGTTCTGATGGAGGACAGGAAGGGCCCGTCTGACAAGAGTTTCACCCTTCCCTCTGAAGCTCTAAATCTTTTGAAACCCTTCAAAAGCCTTCTCTGGCCTCTTGTCCGAGGGCAATCAAAGCTGGAGGAGCTGTTTATAGGCTCCTTTTTGGAGCAGGTCACCCCGTTGAAGATGAAACCTCCCCGAGTAACTCTGACCGCCCCTCGAGCAAGGTCTGAGCGTGTGTTTGGCGATCAGGAGATACAAAACTCCCTGAAAGGTTTGTGGGCCGAGTCCAAGCACAGACAAAGAGCTCCCAGGAGATAAATTGCTTGTGTTACTCCTACTAATTCAAGTTTTCTTCTCCCCAAACAAACCTCCACTGGCTGAATCCCCCTTGTCACACAAGTTGTACTTTAACTCTCTCACTGAGGAAGGCTCTGTTTCTTCTTTCCCATTTGTCTTTTTTTTTAATTATTATTATTTTTCATTTGATTTCATTCCATTATATCTGATACTTACCAGAAGTAAGCTCTCCTCGCTGTAATGAAACCTCAGCGAGCCTGGAGGGCTTTGGCAAAAGTAACCCTGGGCTTGTTTGTCCAGAGGGTTTTGCCAAGCCCACACAGCTCTAATTACGTCTTTTCACTGGCCTGGTTTAAACTGTCCCCTCTCTCCAAAGTCTTTTGTGTGTTTTTCAGAAATACATTGTTACAATGAGCGCAGTGTGTTTGGAATAAGTTTAATTTGATTTGGTAGCCAAGCAAGTGTGAGTTTTTATTAGAGGTACCCACGGCTTCCAACGGGGATAATATTTATACAGCAGTCCAGAAATGTTTGCATTTAGGAGAATAAATAAAATGAATAATATCCAAACAAGATAATTAAAATGTCAATTACAAAGTACCTTTGATTTGCTCTGGCTTTTGATTTGCATATTCCTGCCTTTACTTTGAAGACAAAAACACACTCCATACCAAATTTCCAACTCTCAAATACATCACATGATTTATGAGTAAGTACCTCCTTTTTGCTCTGTATTTACAGTAATATTGCAGAAGAATGTCCATATTTGCATCTGGGGCCATTATTTTTAGTTCACAAACATTTTCTGTCTGGCTTGGTCAGATGCTGACTTTCATTTTTGTTAAATCACAGTGTTGTGGGTAAGGAAAAAACCTCAAACCAAACCTAAATATCATAGCGAGAAATCTTAAAAGTTGTATGTAGTGCTGAGTAAAGGCTGTGATGGAGAGGTAGTTGAGGAAAATGACTTTCATTTGCCGCTGATGTGACTTTCTGTAGAAAGGTATCCATATTTCTTTTTTTTAAATCAACATTAAACAATAGAAGTTGTGCTTTTATTATATATATGTATGTATATAAAAGATATCTGACCCTAAAGAAGTAGACTTAGAGAAACTCTAACACTTTTTAAATTTTTGGAGCTGCCAGGCAAGAAGATGACAGGAAATCACAAGATTCATTGAAATATTTGTGAACCTGTTGCTTGTTACATATCTGGAGTTTTGTCTTTGTTTCCAATGCAGCCAGCACTTCCAAAAATGTGTAATCTTGCAATACCTGGGGCTGTATATGTGTTTTGAACTAGAAAATGTTTTCTTGGCCATTTTTAAACAGGTTGGACATTGTGTCTATTTTGTTGTTGTTTTGGTAAATCTGAGATTTCAACTCTCACCATGCCTGTACCACAAATTAGTTGTCATCAATAATTATTGCTCTCCATTTTGATCTTCTTTGTGGGTACTTGGCAAAATCTGTTGGGACTACTTGAGATGAAAGGGTTGCTATGCAAATAGGAAATCTTACTCCCTAGGATTTGTCACCAGTTGCAAAGCACAGATTTGAAATGAGCAGTTGTGTGGCATCCTAAGTAAATAGGGATGCTGGGCTAACACAGCCTGTGGGTCTCCGAGACAAGTGGGAAAAGCAAGTTAAGCTTTTTATTTTTGTAATAGTTATTGCTACTCTTGATTTGGTGGTTTGTTTTTTTTTTCTGTTTGTGTTTTTTTTTTTTTTTTTTTCTTCTGGTGCGCTTTGTTAAGCAGATCTTTAATTCCCGGAGACTGAAACGTACTCCTCTTTCTTTTCCCTTGAAAATTAAAAGCTTCTACCTTAAAGAAGTGAATGATACATTATCTGCTGCCTCTAAATTGAACCCATTTGGAGCTATTTGCATCCTGTGGAAACCCACAGCTGAGTGCTGTGCTCAGAGGTGTAATGAGTGGTTGTCACAACACGCTGGAGGTGGCCCCATAACAAAATGATCCCCTGTCAATCCCCTCGCAGGAAATGCTCTGGCAACCTGTAATTCAGCCTCAGTATTAACATCCTGCCTAGGTTTTGTTAAATGGCACTTTCTAGGAAGTAGATCTGCTGAACTTGTGCTTAATAATGTTTTAAGGGGAATATTTGATGGAAGTTTTAGAAAGCGTCGCATGGGGTTAACAGTGATTTGTCATTTGTTTCTAATTAAAGGACTTAATCTCTTATCACTGGAACAGACTATTTTTTAAATACTAAGGCACAGATGTGAATAGAAACATATTAATGAGATGTCATACTACACAGTCATTTCGTGTTTTGTTTAACTTAAACATAGCAGAAAATGTGCATCTAAGTAGACACATGTAATGACATTGAGATAGAATTCTAATTCCCCACATTTGCATAACCTTTAGTAGCTTCCACCTTGCTCTGGTTATCCTGTAGCCAAAATTGCTCATTTTTATAGCAGTGAAAAGGTCTGAAATCACACCATGATGTTGTTTTTCTGTCTGAGGGGCTGTTGTTGGCCTTCAACCAAATTTCTGTTTGACTTTGTTGGTTCCTCTTCATTCACAAAAAAAAAAAAGTGTGTCCAGTTTGCCAGTCATGGCAGTTCCTCTCGCAAAGTGATGAAGAGTGAGGACTGACCTCATCCATAGGTACCAGCCATTCCAGACACATGGGAGCCATTCTAAATATCTAAAAACTAGGAAAAATCACAAAATCACTGAGGCTGGAAAAGCCCTCCAAGGTCATAGAGTCCAATTTGTGACCGAACCCCACTTTGTCACATCCGGTTGTTCCTTGGACACTTCCAATTTGCATGAGTTAATCTGTTCATGTGGGTAAGAAAGGTTCCTATGCATTAATTTAATTATTTAAACCATGAATGGACTTAAACCCACATTTAATTTTGGACCACTGTGCCTGTTTCCCTTAATGCTTTCCTTTGTGTTTTCATACTGGCAGAAAACTTATAATAGGTTACATCCCTTTCTTTATGACAAATTATTTCTTTTGGCTGGGGTGGTTATGAAAGTTAACTGCTCATTCAGAATTCCAAATTTTACCCTTTCCTCAGTTGCATTAAAAGTTTTTTTTAAAAATGAAGGCAATATTTGCAAAAAACCAATCCAATGCCCAGCTTAAATAATAAGAGTTAAGAACAACTGCAGAGAAAAATTAGGTTTTTTTTTCAACATGCAGAGTTTTTTTTTCAGGTGGTTCTAACTTTTGGCTGCTGCTCACAGTCAAGAACAGATGATTCCTAGAGATATCCATAAATTTTTCCTGGCACTATGAAACATCCACCAAGAGAAAAGGATAGAAATGTAAAGGTTTTATTTAGACAAACATTCTCCTTTTGTGAAGATGTTCTCTATTGCTTAATGGAAAAATTGCGATGCAAGTGAGAATATTTCAAATTTTTGCACTGACTGTCAAATACAGCAGAACTGGATGGCCTTAAAAGTTAATAAAAAAATAATTGAAAATTTGAGTGCTTATGTGCACTGGCTAAGAAGAAAAATTGGATTCAGGTTTGGAGAACAGACCTTTGGAGTTCAGTCTTTGGTTTTCTTATTTTAACCATTCACAGATTTTGATGTTGAGTGAAACTTGAGGGGCTGAACCCTAAAATGCAAACAAAATCCAGGGGTTTGGCTTTTCCATTTTACCTGAGAATACTGAGAATCAGGAATGCTATGATGGCAGAACCCTTTATTATCAGGGAAATTTACACATCTGGCAAGGAAAATATGTGCTTTTAGGATCAAAATGGCAGGTGTGCTGGGTTGCATGAATTTCATGTCTAGAGAACCAAAATTAATTTGTACCAACTCAAATGCAAAATCTATTTCTATTCTTTTCCCCATAAAACAGCAGAATAAAGCCCAGGCAGGACAAAACTGTACAAAACTGCCCCAACCCCTCCATCCAGACAGAGATCTGTGTCTGATGGAGAGCCCTGGGCCTTTCAAGTGTGCAGAGAAAGTTTCAGCCCAGAGTTCCCTCAGCATTTCTGTCCCCCTTTCTGCCCTCTGTAAAAGTTTGAGAAGGGCTCATAAATGGCAAAGAAGGCAGTTTGTATACAGGAAACGTAGCCTGGCAATAAAAGCCTGTTTTGAAGTACACTACATGGTTTCTGAATAAATATTTCTTTAATGCATGTAATTACCGGATCAGCAGAATAAATGTGGTCATGTCCTTGTAATTAATACATTGTCAAAAGTTCATTTAAGTATAATAATTTCACAGCAAAACTGCTGCCTGTGTAGTTTGTGCGATAATTTGTTAAATTAAGTGCAATAAATATAAAATTATTGGTAGATATATATTTTTTAAGTTCTTATTCATTGCAACATGCTATCTAATATACTTAAAAGGCTTTTTCTTTTTCATTAAAAGAAAAGCCACTAAAAATAAAAGTACTGTAATGATGTTTTTCTTCTTTTTGCTAAAGGAATTTTCAAGCAGCACCACTTAGTACTGCAGCTGCAATTGGCAAATATTTAGTTAAGAATTGTGTAATCAAGTTGGCAAAGGCTTGAAGATCCAGTGAGGAATGCACAGAGAAAGATGCCTGTTTATCCATTGTAGAAAAGCAAAATGTTTATGCCCTGGATTTGGTGTCAGACCTTTTCAATTTTACCCAGAGCTGATTACAGGGCTGGGTTAAATGTTACAGCTGTGCTGAGGTTTTAGCAGTGGGGAGAGTGCTGTTCTTGACTTTTGGAGCTTATTTGGAATAATTCTGAAAATAAGGATCGTGAATCTTCACTGGCAATCCCAGAGTGGTGGCTTTTGTTGGTGACTTTTTTTTGTGCTGTGGAGAAGTGATGTGACTGTGGATACTGCGGGAGGCCATAGCCAGGCTGCCTAGAAATATCAATTTGTTCTCAATCAGAGTCTGTGTTAATTAGGTTAAACACTGGAAGGGAATGCCCAGGGAGGTTTGGAGTCTCCATCCCTTGAAGAGTCTGAGGAATGCTTGGTTGTGGCACTCAGTGCTCTGGGTTGGGGACAAGGTGGGCATCTGGCATTGCTGGACCTCCACCGTCTTGGAGAGTTTTTCCAACCTAAATAATTCTGTGCTGATGTCCTCAAGGTCCAGCCAGAGATCAGTTTCTCAATAGAACACACATGACAAATTCATGTTAAAAATAGAATTGCCTGGTTTCTAAACTTGTGCTTAGCTGGTGCTCACAAGACCGCATTTTTCCCATATGATGTAACCTATATAGTGTCTTTGAAGTTTATGGAGTTTATAATGTTCCTAGTCCAATTCTTATATTTATCTAGGCAGTAGAAGCCTCTTACTCTGTTTGTAAAGACATTAAAACTTCACCTTTTCTTTCTCACTGAAATTTCCTAAAATGTGTCATCCTATCAAGTTTAGTGTGTGGGTCGGTATTTAACGAATATGAGTTGGGAAGGAGTCGGTGCGCTTTCAGCTGGAGCTGGAACCAAACCAAACCACCCAACCCAGCTAAGCCTGGCTGGATGAGCAGGCTCAGTGAGGGCAGCAGTTGATGGGTGATGAGTTGTAACCCCAGGAACATTTGTGAGAGGTGATGGAACCTGCAGGGTCTTTTTACTGTATATAACATCTTTATCAGTGGCCTCAGGAAGCCATGGTGGGGGTACTCTCAATGTATTTGCAGAACTTGCTGCATCCCCATTTTTTATGATGAGGTTGGGGAGGCCCTGGCACAGGATTGCCGCTGGATCCCTGGAAGTGTCCAAAGCCAGGCTCAGAGCAATCTGGTGATGCCTTAAAGAACCTGGAAATAAAACAACACACAGCCCATGGTGTGGGGCAGGAGGATGAGGGACAACCAGTCCAGCTTGGAATGGTGGAGCTCCACACTGCACTCAAAGAGGAACTTTTCCCCATGAGGGTGATCAAAGGGGCAGGAGTTTTTGCAGAGATGCCACTTCCATCCCTGGAGCTTTGCAGGGAATGAGTGGATCCAGTGCTCAGTCTGGACCCCAGGGCTGACCCTGCTCAGGCACAGAGTCACAGCAGAGTCCTCCCAAATTTTTCTGTAATCCCATGGATGAGAGGAATTACCTAAAAGACCCCACTTCCTACATTTAAGCCTTTCCTTGTCAGCTCTGCCTTCCACCCCAGGAGTGAATTCCAATACCTAACAAGAATTCCAAAGGATCCCTGCTGTCTGTCAGCTCCAGCCCCGAGCCCGTGGAACGCCGCGTTTCAGTGCTAACAGCTCCATTTGCTCCGGAGAGATATAAATGTTCCCTGACCTCAAACACAGGTCACAGAGCACGCACGACATCTTGTAATTAAGCTAAAAGATTCATTGACAAACACCGCTCGAGTGGGGCGATCCAGGCGCTTACAAGAAACCATAAAAGATGTTGTGATCCTGCAGGGAAATTGGCTCCGATGGGTCTATTTTATATCTTGGCATTGAGACATTGTACACAGCAAGAGCAAAGCAAGGCTGCTCATAAACAGTGGAACATTAATTATATACATTTAATTTTATGGAACTTGTAGGAAACATGAGAAAATTCATGTATTGTTCCTGAAGGGATTTTCCATTATTATTTTATGATGATAAAATAAGGTGTTCTGATGCAGCCTCAAAAATAATTTTTATATTTAAGTATTTCGGTAGTATTGAGTCAATAAAGATGATATCAGGAAATCTATGTACTATAATGAATTTTATTTACATTTTTATTATAGCACTAACTTCACATCAGTTCCCTTCAAGTGTACAGTTGGAAAAAAAATGTGCAAATCATCTCTTTTTAGCAAAACTACCCGAAACGTCTCAATCACTTTTGTAATGAATTTTTTTATTGCAGTGTTTGAAAATATTTACATCAAGACAAAACATTCATCAAATGAGGTTTTATTCTGGGAGAATAGGGAAGAGGGAGTAATGTAAGGGGAATAATGGATGGTGAGAAGTGGTCCTTGCCTCCATAACCTTTTTTTTGGATAATGATGGTATCTCTTCAGTGAGTTGAAGATCCCTCAGCAAAGAGAGAAGTTCCAGAACTTGTTTTGTAGCACAGGGCCAGGAGATTAATATCTTTCTCTTTAAAACTGTGCTTCAGGTTTTTCAAGAGTGTCTTAAATGGGATTGATGGAGGTTCATGGGCTCACAGAATGGTTTGGGTTGGAAGGGACCTTAAAGATCATCCAGTGCCACCCCTGTCATGGGCAGGGACACCTCCCATGGTCCCAGGGTGTCCCAATGTCCAGCCTGGCCTTGGGCACTGCTAGGGATCCAGGGGCAGCCACAGCTTCTCTGAGCACCCTGTGCCAGGGCCTCCCCACCCTTCTCGGGGAAGATTTTGTTCCTAATAATCTGAATATCTTTCAATTAAAAGCCATTAAATGTTCTCAAAGTGTAGTCTGAAGTCACTCTTGTTGAGATGCTATAAGAACTGGTTCCTATCAGAATGAGCCAACTCCTTCACAAATGCTTTCAACAAAATTCCTGATGAAATGAACGTTATGTTGCCTGAGAGAGATTTTGAGGGTGCGTGCACAGCGGTCAATTGGCAGAAAAGTTTTGGGACTCTGTGCTTCAGAGCAATTAATGAAGTGATTGCGTGCTGGAACCTGGGAGGAAAATTGCATTTCTGGCAGGGAGACTGGGAAGAGCTCGGCCACCTCCAAACTGGTGTCACTTCATTTGGAAGCACTGGTGGCACAATGAGCAGTGTTTGTTTGAGGAGCCATCTGGTCAGCACGAGGATATAATGTACCATATTGCATCCCCAATAACATTTAAACTGTTTGCAATCTCAATAAACTTTTAACTTTTGAAACACATGCGCGGGGGTCAGCTCTTTGCTGCTGTTGGAGGGAAAACCAGGTTCACGTAGTGGCTGAATAATTCCGTTTCCAAAAGCTGCAAAGTCGGCAGCCAAAAATAAAATAAGCAGGCCAAGAGCAGCAAAAACCATGAAAGCCTCTGGTAACAGTTTTCCAATTTTATTTTATTCATACTACTACTACAGCTTGGGGCTGGGCTAGTGGATTAGGCCATTGGGATCTGCAAGGTGTGGGACTTGCTGGTCTTTCCTCAGGAGGAAATGGCAGGAGGGTTT
The DNA here is from genome assembly GCA_009741485.1 of Malurus cyaneus samueli. Classification (NCBI taxonomy): domain Eukaryota; kingdom Metazoa; phylum Chordata; class Aves; order Passeriformes; family Maluridae; genus Malurus; species Malurus cyaneus. Next base: position 1,244,713 of record CM019220.1, read on the forward strand.
TTTTGGAAACTTTCTTCTTTAAGGTCCTTCCCAACCTAAACCATTTTGGATTCTGTGAATGAAGAAATGAAGATTCCTTGTTCCATTTCTATTTTGGGGAAAGCAACTAAAGTGAGGGAAAAGCAAATTATTTCACCTGTTGAGTCCTCTTCTGTCCCATTCCACTCCAGTACTGATGTTTAATTATGATTAATTGCATGTCTTATCTGAGCGCATTTCTGTATCCTTGGGTGTCGTGTCACTGCTCTGGTCTGGCTGGGACTACCCCATGGGTTTATCATGGACCAGGAAGTAATCTGTGTTCTTCCAGTTATCTCCATAAATCCAGAGCTGGAGAAATCTTGGCTCATGCCATTTTTTCCCCAAATCCAAGCCTGAATTCTCCCTCTCTCCTGTAGCACCAGGCATCTGCATTGAAAGGATGTTTTTACGACTGAGTAATGATGTAGTAGGAGGTTTCCCACACTGTGCCACTACTCAAGGTGGCAACAAAGAGTTGCCCTCTTCTTACCCTCACCGTGCTTTTGTCTGGATATTCCAGTGTCTCTTTCAGGACAGAGCCCCATTAATACAATCTGCCAGCCACTTCTGTCAAGGCATTGATATATGTCATTAGCACAATGGAAATAAATTCAAATTCCTACGTCGTGTGTCACACACTGAGTTTTATCTTGACCTCCTAAGGTGAGAGACAGATGTTTTCCATTGGCAATGCTCTGGCTGTTTGTTTATACTTGTCAAATGCACATCTGAAACCCACCTATATAAAACTGGAATATGGGCTGCATTTTAAGTGAAACCAGGGGAAAAATATGCAGACTTTGAAAGATGGAGGGGAAAAAAACCTGCAGCAAGCACCAGGATATGGGAGTGAATAAGCATAATAGATCAGAATAAGGCCCTAAATCAATTTTATTTTCACAGTTCTAGCATCATAAAAAGTGGGTGGCAGTAAACCAATTATTATGCGACTTAATGAACTAATTAGGAAAATCAGAGCAATAATGGTACTGGTACTGACTGATCTGAATATAAAAAGTAGAATTAAGTTCTCAGTATTGAATTTTTCAATACAAAGGGTTGTATAATAACTTTCAAAGCATTTTGAGTTTGGGAAGAGGGAGACTGCATCTGTAGTTGCTGTGGGTACCCAAATGATCACAGTGCTAAACTCTCTGGGTTTGTTCACTCCTGTACAGCTTTAAAAACAAAACCAAGTGAGGAACAGGTCATTAAAAGCTCTGTTTGCATTTATATGCCCCTAAATGCTGCTGAAATGCTGGTGTCTGTTGTCAGGAGGCTCTTAAATACCTCGAGCACGGGGTTGGGTGGCTCAAACCCTGCACGCTGGGACTGCTGAACAAACCCAGCCTCTGGTTTAACTTTTGCAGGAGTGGGATTTGCACCAGGAACAGAAGAAAATAATCACAAAAGCACAGCTTCTCTCCCTTAATATTGGTGTTGTTAGCACATGTTACTCCTTGAACTGTTTAAACCCTCCCATCATGTTGTTCACACTGACAGACGTTATAAATATGTCGGTATCAGGGCAGTATTTCTCATTGTACCTCTGAGATTGTGTGAGTGTTTCAAGACATTCAATAGTTTGTTGATTTTCTTTCTTTGCTCTGTTTCTGACTGCGCATATTTGATAATGTGATGTGTGATTACGGGCCTGGACCTTTTCTCTTTAACTCAGCAGCAAGGCTGTTTCACCTTTGGTGCTGAAACTGAAATGAACCCTCATGAACTCCTCCATCATTTCCTTAGTGTGAAATGCACTGGAGTATTTTCATCAATTTATAGTATTTTATTTTATCGCACAATTATAACACAGGGGTTCTTTCTAGTTTTCTTACAATTCCATGTCTGCTTTATCCATGTTTGGCAAATTTAGCAGCTGCTCCATTTGTAGATGGCACATGTTTTATTTTTATTTTTTTATGCTCTTTCTGATATTTGGAATATGACATTTTTTCCAGGAAGGAGCTGTCTGGGCCACAGTGTTTCATCCCAAATAAAAGGTGAAAGTGCTTTCCAAAATATTTTCACAGACAGACACAAGTAAGAAGAGAAACTGTTTCTGCTTTCCATGCTCAAAACAATCGATGTGAAGAGTTTTGTTTATTTTCCTGGTCAAAAAGCCGCTGTCAGAGTACATTTAAAACAAATGGGGAGATGGGAGGGGCAAATGGCCTTAAAGCAAGTGTATCACATCCAATACTTTTTAAAAAAGAGAAGGAGCCCGGGCCAGCACGTTAAAAATGAGCATTTCCAATACAATTTGTCACCCATGCATAAATCTTGCTGACATTTTCAGTCACTTTAATAGCCTTCCCATTTTATAAATCAGTATGAACTTGCACAGTTGCAAAAAGTGTGTATTTTGAACATCTCATTTGCATACTTTACCAAAAGCCAATGAGGCAGTGGAAGCAACACTGGTGATCATAATAAGTGTTTGGGAAAAGGCAGAAAGATCACTAATGGTTTGCCTTTAGGGATTTCTGTACTCCATAGGGGACGAAAATGAGAAATATTTTTCAAACAGCAGGGGTAAAGGTTTTAAAACTAGAAACACATGGAGTGATAAAAATGTTAGTGCCACAGGGCGCATAGCAGGAAAAATTTACAATGTAAAAACTGTAATTTCAGCATTAGGAAGTAATAATCGTGTTTCATCATTGTTATTAAAGCATGACCCTTAAAGTCACATAAATTAGATATAACTTTCTGGAGAAGTGTATTAATCTTCAATGGAAAATATTAGGAAAGTTTATTATCATATGAAGATCAGAAGAAACTGGATTTTATTAAAAAAATGAAGTTAAACTTGGTGGGGTTTTTAATTTATTTATTTGATTTTTTAATAAATCTCCAGCGTTTTGAACCAGCAGATAGGCTTGTGTTTACTCAAAGTGCAGTGACCAGCTCTGTTCTGAAAACCAACAACAGTTGCATGAGAGGAAACACAACCAACAATTAAATGATGAACGGGGGAAATCCAGAGAGTTCCATGCATGGGCATAAATGGTTCTGTTTGGGTTGACAGAGTCATCTTGGTGTTGATGTCAATGTATCCAAATGATGAATGAAGAACATTGCAATTGTTGGATAAAAATAAAATTGTAGCCCGAGGTACCACGAGAATATCCACTGGGAGACTTGAAATGGGATCAGTTATCCAAGGTGTGTAATTACTGGCTGAGGGAGCCCCCATCCTGCCTAGGAAGTGCAATTTTATGAGGGCCTCAGGATTTCTTGTCAGGGCTCTTCAACAAAGTCACCTCACCTGCAAGAATTTCAGCGTGAACTTGTATTTCCTAAAATTGAATACTCTGTTAACCCTGGGTGGGTGTGAATCCCCCTCCTCCAACCCTGAGTTATGAAAAAGTGGTCGAGCATGGTGGGAATGGAGCTGCTGGGTGTGGTGGACCACTGGGGATGAATAGGATTTCAGTTACCCTCCTGGGTCTAAAATCCCAAAACGTTTGCTGAAGTGAAGTCCCCTGGGATTCAGCCCTTTCTGCTGTGGTTCACAGGAGCTGCCTGGGTGATAATTACAACATTTTTATAGTTTTATCTTGAAATTTCTTGATTTCAATTAAAAACAAAACAAAACAAAACTCCCTGCTAGTATTGATAGAGTAGGTGTTCTTTTAATGAAAATTTAATGAATTTAATGAAAATTTTTAATGAAAATTTAATTCAAATAAGGAATGGAATAGATCTGTGTTACTGATAAAGCCCTTTTGATCGCATGCAAGGCAAATGGACACGGGCCTGTTGGGTTTGGGATACTGGGTGTCTCCTGTGTCAGCACCAAGGATGTGCCTCCAGAATAGGAATAATTAATGACAGAATAGTAGAGAAAATGTCCCTTGTGCACCCCTCACATTCGGTGCCCTCAGTGTTAGGACCCAAATCTTGATTTCTTCTTATTCTGTTTGTCATTCTGATTTCTGATTTTATTGCCTCCAGTGCTGAAATTTTAGTATTCAGTCTGAAAATTCAAGCAGATTCTTTCCATATGATACCAAGAAATAGGATTTAGTGATGTGTCTTGGTGAGGATGCTCAGAGTTGGGTTTAAATTGTTATCCTGACAGTTCCTCATCTGATTTCTTCTCACTCTGATCAAATGTGTTGAATCTCATTCTGTTCTTTTTCCACATTTGTTTTCCTGCAAGAGGGAGAGCTCCCCAGTTCATGCAGAAGAGCAGAAAACCGCTTCTCAATCCACAATCTTCAGCTCCATTTGTGGGCAGTCCCTCTCCGGAGAAGAATCAAATCTTCCCTGAGCGCTCCAGACACAGCAATGTTATGCAGAAGGAGGGTATCATTATTATCTCTCCTTCCAGCTGTGTTCTGATGTGAAAACGGCTGTAGCTGTTGTTTTTCCTGTCCCTTCCTGCCAGTCCCTCAGGCGGTTTATGATGCTCATGCACAGCCAAAGATTAGGCATCGTGCTTCTCTCTGCAGTTGGAACTAACAAGACAAACTTGCCCAAATGGGAATAATTTTTTTTCTGTTCTAGGATGCTTTTCCTGTTTGCATGAAAAATTGGAAGATTTCCATCAGTGGCAGAAATTGTCATTTTCCAGAGCAGAAAATGCCATTTTTAAAAAATTTTGTCAAAAATTACCTATTCTCTAATACTGAAAGTTTATTTTATGAGTCAATGTGTTGTAAACACCTGCTACTGAAATGGCACTGATAGAAAGAAGCTGCATCTTTTCTCAGTGAAAAGGGAAAAATTCCAGATCTGTATCTGGAATTCTTCCTCTGCACTTAGTTGCCAGCTGCTTCTGTATAGTAATATGTAGAACAGAATAAATAATATAAAAATATATTATTAATAAAAATAATAGTAATAATTTTAAAGTCCTAGTGTGTAGCCGATTTATGAACATTTTTAGAATTCCAGAGTAAACCGGTGGCATGAGTTCAGTGATAACTGTAGTGATTTTAAACATTTTTGATGTCACATTCCAGCAGTGTCTATCCATGGATGGGATTAAAATGTGGCTCAGCTTTGGAGATCAGGAGAGTTTTTACATTTCCTAAATAAAATCTGCACTACTCACACCGTAAAAGAGCTGTACAATTGACACATAGAATGTTTCTAATGCAAAGTTCACTGTAATTCTGTACCTTTTGGAGGTCGGCCCAAAGAAATTTCAGTCTTTTCCTCTGGGAATTGAGTAAACTTTTAAAAAAACTCTGTTTAAATTAACTCAGATGTTAATTAGCAAGAATTAATATATATGTATTTTATAATAGATATGTATTTATAATATTATTATATATAATAGAATACATTTCCTTGCAGTTAATTAGTTTATTTACAGTACACACAACCTATAGCCTGGACTTTATGGTCTAACAGTTGTGTTTTTCAGGAACTAGAATTTCTAAAGTTAAATTTAATATTTACAACTTGAACTATTTAAATGAATAATTTAGGGTGGTAACATTGGAAAATTGGTAGAAAAAAATGGGAGAATTATAATATAGCTACAGGACCTGCTGCAGCAAATATATGTTGGAGTGCAGTAAAAAAATAAAGGCTGGAGGAAAATTAGAGGAGATTATCAAATATCAGGCTTAAAACTTCTTTTGTGAGATATTTTCATGAATGATCTTCCATACAAAAAAAAAAATTGGCTTCTTTTCTTTTATACACAAAGTTTGAAAACATAACTAGTTAAAATCTGAGATTTACAGAAAGAAGTATACCATGCTGAATCAGTTTATATGAGATTAAATTTAGCACTGTTGAAATGTAGCTGCTGGTGAAAAAGAAATTTCCTGTGGACTGGAAGTCCTCAACACAGAACAACAGAGGGGGAAAAAAAGGATTTGATTGCACCAGGGTGTTAACAAATGATTGAGATCTACCAATACAAAACCATTATGAAAAAGATTAGACACGAGCAGAGATATTTCCAGAAGGAAAGATAATATAATTCTACAAGGCTTTTGTAATTTATTTTTCTCTCTCTAACAGTGATGTTGTTTAATTTTCTTGTAATTTCTTTCTTCTTTCCCCTGGTTCTTTGGGCTCAGTTTCCCTTATTGCATCCATTCTTTGGCATGAATTTACTGTAAGTACACTCAGAGTGATTATAGCTTATGACATATGTAACTTTACGGGTCCTAAAAATAAAATAGGGTTCTGAAATAACCCCTCCGATCCAGGAGCAGATATGCAAACACAGAGCTTTTATTTTGAGTGGAAGCTTGACAGTTTCTGGGTTTCTCTGGAACGTCAGGCAAATATCCCAATGTCAGGGACATGTCCTGATTATCCCTGTGGGGGGAAAAAAAACTCCACCAAAACTTCTGCCTCTTTTTTTTTGCCTTTGGCTCCTGCAGCTGAAATGAGGGTTTGGATGTGATGGGAGTTATTCCAAGGAAAGCTTTGAGAGCAGCTGGGTGCACCCTCCAGTGAAGGATCTCTGAAAGGGAGTTTTTCCTGATGAGGGAGATGATTTGCGCCAAGGAGATCCTGATCAGCATCCCCTGGATGGTGAGGCAGCAAGAGCAGTGTCTGTCATTGGTTTGGACTGAGAGAATTTGGGAGGGGGTGAAAGATCCTGGGCTGCAGATCAGACACTAAATCATCAAATTTAGTCTTTTTAAAATACTTCTGACCTCTTCTAAAAAACACCAAAACATACGAACCATCCCCCACCCCCCAAACTACATCAAATAGGCTGAAATGTGTTCTCAAGTGAAATCCACTAATTCAGATTTGTTTTCTCACTTTTTCCTCTATAAAATCTATTCATTTCTTGGTCTACCCTATTAAAATAAGTCGCAATAATCTTGTTTTCCCAAGGTCAGGCAATCAGTCAGTAGTGGGCAGTCAACATCCATGGAAAACCCTACAATAATAACATTCATCCTATAAATAACAAACTGGTTCTATGCCTGATAGAAAGAAATAAATTTTGAGAGTGATTTCAGTATCAAGTGATTGAGCTGTTTATTGAATGAACCAGAAGTGAAACACATTATTAAAAGTTATGAAAAAATAACTGCCGAATGCCAGTCAAAACATGGTATTTTGCCATGCTACTTAAATTCAGCAGCCTTTTCCCCATGAAATATATTTTCCCTGTGAGTTTTTAAATCAATGTTTTCCTGGGAAATTATGAAGTGTGTATTGCTTAGGGAAAATCTAGTCTTGAATAAAATGCATTTGGCTTTTTGGCATTCGGCAAAAAAATCCACAGTTTTTTTTTGTGTTAGAGAGGGTGTGGTGATAGTCTCTACTGGCCCTAAAATATAAAAATTGTTTGGTTTTGGTCTAATTACCATTTTTCACAGTTTTGATAATGAAGCAGAGAATTATTTTAATTGTGTTTTGCTTTGATACAAAATTTGTGCCTTTGAAATTGAAAAGTTTGTGCTTCACATGAGCAAGAAGTAGATTGAGGAGGGTATTTTTTTAGTTGGAGGTAGAGAAATGTGGTTGAAATCATCCCCAAATTTGTGGGTGCACAAAAACTTGCAGCTGGGAAGAAAAGATAAGGGTCAAATCCAGCTGAAATATTCTCAGGTTGAATTCTGTTCTGCTCTGTGCTGGTTTGACCCAGTGGCACCAGGTTCAGTCACTGCCCAATAGGAAAATAATTTCTAGCAAATGTTGGCTTGATTTTCAGCCAGCTAAATGTGCAATGAACCAGTTATTGATTTTTTTTTTCTACAAGTTTTAGGTAAATTGCTCTTATCCTATCAAAATTATGACCAACTGAGAGCTGAAATAATTCACTCAAATTAATGTTCTGAGTCAAACCCCATGTTTTTGACAAAATATTATCAGAGATCTAAGAATATCACATTCCAGGTGTATCAACCACTCCTCATGTTGGTGGTGTGAGGATCAATACAGCTTTGAGGAATAAAATATTTTCATATGCAGAGAATATGACATCTGTAATGGCACAATCAGCTTTTGCAAAACTCTGGGCTGATTTTCTGCAGCATGAAATTGTAGGGCTCACCCATTTCTGCATCGTGCATCACCTTCTGCTGAACTAAAGCACAACCTCCTAGAAAAACAGTGTTTAATATGATTTAATGTCCTGAAGTGAAGGTGGTGCTTATGAATTGTTCCTCTGATTAATTATTAGAGAACTATGTTGTGTTTCTGCTCAGGATTTGAGTGTATTTCTATTTACCAAAGTTTGGAGCAATTCCTGCCATTTCTCTGTTAGTGACTGATCTTTCAATTTTCCTTCTGCTTGTGGCGCAGTTTAATTTTTGCTGGGGATAATTAAGAAGGATATAGTTTAGTAAGTCACTTCCTGAAAGAACAAACCTTCAAAAAAAATTCACAAACACCGTTTTTAAACCTTTCCCAGGTTTGTGACCTCAAAGTAGAGAGTAGACGGACAGAAGAGGATGCATTTTCCTGCCTGATTCTTCTGAAGATGGAAGGATGATGGATGTAAACTACCTGTGCAGCAAGGTAAGACCTGGGACAGACAAAAATGCAGGGGAAGGTTTTGGCAGCATGAAAGTGTTTAATTTGAGCTTTTATATCATCTCAGTGCTTGAAAACGGAGGGGTTTTTTTTTTATATGATGGGGCTGCCTGATGATATTTTGCCTTTTATTTTATATACCTTTTTTTATATATTTGATAGACTCTTTAAAATATTTTCTGTACCCTTTATGTATTGCTTGCATCCTTAGCCTACACGCCTGTAATTTTTGTAGCTCAATATTCCAGCTCAGTTTTGGGATTCTGCTGGATAGAAAAACCAAATATCCACAGCAGGAAGATGGTGTGCCCTGAGCTATCTCAAAACTCGACACTCCAACCTTGGTTGGAGCCTTTTCTCTGGAACACATTGTAAACTGAGCTCTGGCCTCATCTGGGGGAGGATTCTTTAAAATAGATGGACAATACTTCATTTGTTAAATTTCTCATTGAGAAATTCCAGATCGATATGCTAATTTGACAAATCTGTAAGAATTGTGTCTGCTTTATATGTCAGTGCATCCCGGTGTGTTCCACCTTTGTGGAAGAGTTGTGCACCTGAGATCCTATAAAATACTGAGGTAAACCCTTTTATCCCTTTACCCATGGCTGCCTCAATTCTAGGAGACGCTGAAAGGCCACACTGGAAGAAATTTCAATATTCAGACTGCAGCTCTTTGTGGGTCTGAGCTGGTGCTCGAGGTGCTCCAAACCTGCGGGAATGGAGATTCCATTTGCTGCTCTGGGGTGGATTTTTGGAGGACAGGCACGGTTAAAAGTGGTACCACACTCAGAGAGTGCTGAAGGTGGAAATTCTGGTGAGGGGAAGCTTGTTGACCAGGAGTGGTGGGTTACCAGCTGTGGGGGAAAGGGGTTTTATAAGTTTTGATTTTGAAATTTAGTTAATTATTGTGTATGATTGAAGTTTGAGAAAAAAAAAAGGGAGGGTTAGTAGTTTACATAGAAGAAGAATGTTGTATTTTTAGCTCCTATTGAAGAAAGTAGATTAGAATGAAGAATTAATAACGCAAGTAGCTAGAAATTATAAACATTACTAATACTGTAGCTTTTACAAACTCACCAATTATATTCTGATTACTAATTAAACAGCTGTCTCTTAACCAATGTAATTTGACACAAATGTATACCTGTTGTAAAGTAGATAAAAGAAGCTTGTCCCACAATAAAGTCCTTCTTTCTTTCTATTTTTTCACCCACTTTTTATATATTTTTATATCTATCCTTTTTTGTCGCTGTTTAACCAAAGCAACAACCAACAAGGAGGGAAGGAGCTTTGGGAAGGAGCAGGAATTTCGGATGTCTCGATGTCCCGATGGGGCAGGGATGCGGACAGAGAGGGTGTGGGCACCTGGAGAGCATCAACCAGCCCAGAATGAGGGGTGCCCTGCTGGAAGGGACCGTGCAGAAGGAGAACAGATGTGTCTGCTGGCACAGAGACCACCCAGAGCTGCCCACCCTCGCAGATGAGGCTGGCACCACCACCGCCGGGGTGATGCTACCCGGGCTGAATTCATCTGCATTTATTACACAGCGGCGCTTGCATAATCACAGAGCAGGGCCGGGGGAACACCTTGACTTCCCCAGGAAACCAGGAGGCAGCTGTGAGTGGTTTTTTGGCAGGGAAAAGCTGCTGCTTTTGAGGATTTTTCAACCCAGTGTTGTTGGCTGTCCTCGCACTCCAGGCTCACTCCGCATCATCCCAATGCTGAATTTAGGGATCTGTGTTATGGACCTGGAAAAAAACTCCTGAAAAATTATGTTACAACACCATCACTATAAATGTGTCGTGGAAAATCTGCTTTCAAGGAATAGAGAAAAATGTGGAGCATTTATTTTGAGAATGGGGAATTATCTCTCTCTCTCTCCCCGGTTTAAAATGAGATCCCTGGTCAAGAAGAGTTTTATAGATTTGATATATGTTTGTTACAAAAGTATGAATGCTCTCTGGAGACATTTGGAGTACTTTGAGTGACAACGTTGAAGATGCAAAAAGCGTGAATAAAAAAGAAAATGGAGAAAACTTAAGAGAAAAAAAAAATTAAAAAGGGGAAAAAAGTAAAAAGAAAACAGAAGCATAAAGAGACAAGGAAATGTATCAGCCTTTTTTTTTTTTTTTTTTTTCATATAAAAACATAATCAAGACTTGCTGATAAGCTGCAAACTTCTGGTTCTGCATTTCCTTAGGCAACCGCACTCGTCCTGTGTCAGGATTGTTTCAGCAAATCCTGCTGTTCTGAGAGAGAGCAGAACATTTTAGATATCCCCAGAACTGCAAGCTCAGTCTTGGTGAAAGTGCGTGATGGGAAGTGATGCCTTGAGAGAAAGAACCCTGTAATGCAAGAAGACAAATCACTGATTTGGAATGGATGTGTTCCTTGTACTTGATATGCTCATTTATATGCAAGGAATTTATTCTACCCCAAATTCAGGAATTTAACCAAACAGGCAGATAATTATATGGTCACCAAGGAAGAAATAAAGGAAAAAAAAACAACCCATCAAGATCCCTGTTGCAGAAAACAAGTCTGTAAATTAGAGAACAAATGCAATCCCAAAGAGGAAAGGAATATACTAAATAAAGTCCTACTCCAGGCATGCAACTTGTGTGACCTTAAGGTTGTGATTGTACAAGGAGTGAGGAAATGGGAACTGGAGAGAGAAAAGTCAGCATTAATGCTGAACCCTGCCCCCCTAATTTCTAAAATGAATTTATTTTTAATTTTCCACTCTCACAGTGCAAGCACGGAGCATTATTAACACAAACAATGGGAAAGCATTGGAATATAGAGAGCTTAGATTTTATTTGGTTTTCACAGCTCACTTAAAACAATGCACAGCTCCCTCCTCTTGCACACACATTTGTTAGCCTGGTGTGTTTTGTTTTTTTAATGTGAATTCTTTTTTTATTTTGGGTTTTAATTACCAGTTAAATAGTTAATATATTTTTATTTGTATTCAATGTACAATCTAATTTATAGCTTTAAAAATTGCAACATTTTTAAATGGAGATATAAAATAATCACCAAAAATTTCCAAGATCACACATTTTTTTCCTTGGATTTTTGAACAATATGTGTTAGCTGCTTTTGAGACTAATATTCAAACTCTCAGGAAGCTTTTTAAAATATTCCAGCTAAGCAGGAATCTCAGGGTCAGGAGCAGTCCACAGAATTTGGATCCAGAAGGACTTAGGTGACAGTGCTTTTTGTTTATTTTACTTACTTACTTTTTCCTTTCTCTTTTGGTAAAAAATTTATTGTAAAATGTTAATTTTTTTATAGATAATTCAAAATTGATTAAATATTGCCTGTATACCTAAAAAATAGAAACAGTTCTTAAAATCAGAGAATAGTGTGTAATAGACAAGAAACACTTGGGATTCTGCTCCAAACTGTGAGGAAACATAATTTTTATAAGTACTAATTATTATTAATGGTGAGTAGAAAAGGCTGTGCATGTAATATATAAAATTATAAATTTAGAAAGTATAGAAAGAATTTATACTTGAGAGATTTGTCTGGATAAAATGTCATTATTTTGTTATAATCTGGTTTTAAAAAAGCTGTAAATAGGAGTTCAAACAATTTCTTGTTCTATTGTGGATCATTTTAATTTCCATCCTTTTAACTCCATGAGAACCCAAAGTAAATCTATTGAAAAGTTAGTGTTTGGGTTTTTGAAAATACATTGGAGATGTATGTAAATGAATTTTTTTACTTTTTTTACCTCAGGTTTTTTTGGCTCTGAAACTGAAAGAATGAGAATTCCACACACTGAAAGAAGCAGAATTGCCCACTGAATCTGATGGTCACAACACAAAAATCTGTGGGCAATTGAATGATCAGAAATTTAACCAAAGGGATGAGGACTTGGAGTGTCATTTCCTCCACATAAATTCATTTCAAGCACAAGAGAGGCCCAGTGTGACTCAGATCATTAAATGAGAATGTTTGGAATCATCCGCAAAGCGCATTTCGCTCAGGTTGATTTTTTTTTTTTTCTTCCCTAAATACCCAGGATGCATTAAGATAATTGCAACAGAGTAATTAGACATTCTCCTAAAAATGGCTTGTCTACAAGTGGTTTAATAGATTAAGGATTTTAAAGAGCTTGGAGAGAGCCAGTTACAGCAATCAGAGAAGAAAAAGCGCTGAAGGTATCACGAAGGCTCATAATTAAACTGAAGCTTACAGCTCAATTAAACTTGAGCATCATTATGCATAAAACATCAGCGGACAGCAAGAGTCTGGTAAAAAGAGAGGGGGATCCATGTGAGCAGCTAAAAGGTGAGGAAGGATATGGATTGATAAAGAAAGGAAAACTGCGAATACAATTGGAGTTGAATGTAATTTAAGCCAGGTCTAATCAGCTGATGGAGGAAAGTTGGAGAGAGAGGAGTTGCAAGACTGAGCTCAGTTTTATGCAGACCATGATTGGTTCTGAAGAGGAGAAATCCAGGGGTGATTTATGTGGTACAAACAGGACAGGCAGAGCTGTGAAATACTTCCTGGAAACATCCAATCCTGCACAGAATTCCTTCCATTTCCACGTGGACATCCCAACCTTAGCTGGGATTCTCATTTCACTTTCATAACTATATGGTTTGGCAGTATTCCCCACTCCAGGATCCCCATGATCCCGTAAATCCTTTGTCAATAATGGCAAATACTTTATAAATAAGCAGAAATGGAGCCATCAAACTCCACTGGATTGAGACTGCACTTCCAAGCTCAGGGCAGCTTTGTCTTCTCCTGGCAGCAGCTGGTTTGTGTCAAATAATGCCCACCTTCCAAAATGTTTTCTTTCAATATCACAAGTGAGCTGATGTCTCAAACCCACCAAATCTACTGTGAATTTTTTTTGTAGCAGAATAGGTGATACCTTGAATCAAAAACTCACAGGATTGTGTCCAGAATTTTTTTTTTCCCAGTTAGGCATCTTGTGTTAACCTTTTTAAACCTGCAGTAGTCAAGTAATCAAAATATTGTGGACAATGTTAGGAGCAGAACATCAGTCAAAATTGGTGTGCCACAAACTCTTTGGGACATTACAGGCCAAAGAAATTGGTTGCAAAAAAGAAAATATCATAAGAAAGAAATTTTCACAGGAAAGCAGAGTTTGGTGTTCTTCTCTGAAAAATGTCTTTACAATTTCAACTAAAAAAATAAGGAAAACATTGATAGCAAAATCTGTGCTTCTGTAATTGGAAATTTAAATGGTCAGTGGAGGAAGAAGTGCTGTGGGAATATGAGGCTGCAGAATATCACAGGAAGAGTGAAGAGATCCTGGAATGAAAGGTTTTACACAGATCCTGTAAGATTCTCAGGTATTAATAAACTATTAGATTTAGAAGCTCTTGCCCTTTTTATTTGCAGCTCTGTATGATTTAATATTCTTCCTTTCCTCTGTGGTGCCCTCTGGATTGGTACCTGCAGGAATCTCCAGGTTTCTCTTGGAGAAATATGATATTAGGAAGAAAATGTCATCATTTAACACACAGGAAATAGGAAAATCTTTAGGTGAGAGGCTTGAGAGCCCAAGTGCCAGCACATTTCAGATCCAAACCCTTCCCTTACAAATACAATAATTGTAAAACTCCCATTGCCTTCCTAGGGAGTACTTTGTGGAGTTTATTGAATATTATTTCTGTAAAAGCTTTTAGTCAGGAGTCAAATTATTACTTAATACCAGTTTTAAAGAATTTTCACCTGGAAGAGTTTCAGAGATGGAGAAAAGGGAGTTTTACTAAAAACCACAGGAGGCCTGCCATGGCTCAGGGATGGATCTGAATTTCCTGGCTGAATGTCCCCAGTTTTGGAATGTTCCCTGGGAGATTATCTTTCCAGGAGCAGAGAAAGGGGTGAATTCAGTAGCTCATAACCCCAGTATCCAGCAGATTCTGTTCCCCAGAATCCCAAATACCAGAGTGTATTTCACCACGACTTAATTAGTGACCATGTCCACTGCCATATCTTAATTTTATTTGTGTTTACAGTGAAATGAAGGTGTTCCAGTGTTAATTGAGAAGGGTCCACCAGGCCATGGAGAAACACCTTCCTAATTTAGTGTGGGTTAAGCAGGCACTGCAGTTCGTGCCCACTCTGTGGTAAATGTGAATTCAGCTCAACTCACAAATAGTGCAGGACAAACCAATTTAAATTTGTCCTGCCTGGTTAGTTCCTGTGAGGCAAATTGGTGCTCTTTGATAGTGTTTAGATTTTATTGTGAAATCAACAGTTAAGTGTACATTGTACATTAGCCCAAACAGCTTCTTTGCTCCTGCTCGGGACCTTAAGCATTATTTTTGTTATTATACTTGTTAGAGCATTGTTATATTACACTAAATAGCATTAGCTAAAATTGCAATTACAATCATTATATTCTTATTGTATTAGCTGTTCTATTGTGATAATGTGATCACAGCATTATCAGAGATGGTGGTGGTGATAAACGAGCAATTCTGAAAATCCTTGGTACAGCTGAAACCACGGTGGGAGCGTGAGGGATAAAGGTTTTAATATTTGCACTGACATCAGCTGAAGGAGTACAGACCTGAAATTTGCGTCTCAAAGCTAACTCTTAGAAATTTAGGTCCCAAAAATGCCCAGGGAAACACATCTGAATGTCCTGAAGGGAGGATTTTGCTTTTAGGGCTGTTAAAACAAAGGCTGAGGTGCTCAGAGCATCCCCCCAGTGCATCAGATCGATGCTAAATTTACTCACCGGTTGTTTAGGTCAATTTGCACCTTTTGTTCTGCAGATTTTGGGACTGTGAAGGAAAAGAGAAAACCCCAAGAGAAAACACTGTTGGTGAAAGCTGCAGAGGGGCATGAATTTGGACTGTGCCTTGTCCTTGGAGTCTTGGTACAAACCAACACGCTCAACAAAACAGTGCCCACACAGACAAATCTTCTGAGCTTGACATGTTTTATGTGAGTACTTTATTTCTAAATTAAAAAAAATACACAGGATATTAAATATATGAAAGAATTTAAAGGGTTTGCTAAGGCAGCAAAACAGGTGAATTTGTGAATTCCATCACTTGTGCCTTCCTAGGTTGTTCAGTGTGATAACAAATGTTTGGACCAAAATATTTCAGTGGCCCAAGTGAATGAACAAGGAATGAGGGGAACAATATTTCATCTTGTGGCTTTTTTTACTCTTTCCCAGAAGATGCTGTTAGCAGCGTGGAAAAAAATTGTATTGTACCAGAATTGTATAAAAATAAATTCCCTCCCCCCAAGCCAATAGGTATTGCTTTACAGCTGGGAGGCAGAAAACATATTGGTTGAAAACATTACAATATTTAAAAACCACATGGAGTTGTAAAAATTGGAATGAGTCCTCTAAATCTTCTATAAAATGGTTAATCAGTTGATCCTTAACAACTGCTATGTACAGTACAGAGAGCTTATAACTCACAAATGCAGGTTCAAGCAGTGTTCCCCAAGGATGGGAGAGCAGATTGAAACACTGGAAAGAAAGAGGAAGGAGACAGAAGGAAAGAAATAATTAAATAATAATGTCAAAATTCTTCATTCTTTTATTTTTTTATTTTGTGTTTTCCCAACTCTTGTTCTCTGTCTCTTAACCCTGAAAAAAGAAATTATATCCTCTCACTCTCCATGGAAATAATCAATTGAAATATATTTTTGAATACTAATTATTAAACTTGCTACTTTTTTCTTCTCTTCTAAGAAATCAGCTCTATTTTGCAAAATTTAAAGCCGAAGGCTTGCTTGTAGTACGAGAAAGGGAAGATATATTTATTTTTTTTTACTGTTTAATGACAGTCTAACAATAGTCCCCCAACTCACCAGTGCATTCCAAAAATTTCATGCTGTCATCATAAAAATCTGACTGTAGCAGAATCTGTCTGGCACTAGACAGAGCCCTAATGACCCTAAACTCACACACGATCCCTGGTGATCAGAAGAAGAAAAATACAGTAAAAATAGAGAAATATGTAAACTGCTTAAGTGACAGAAAAATATCCTCCGGAGGATGTCATTCATTTTTTTTTTCCTGTCTTTCACAACTGTCAGAGGTACCAGGTCTCTGAACTTGTCTTTTGTGTTGTTTAGCAGGAAGCATTGGAGAATTTTCCAGTCACTTGGAAAGTAAAATCAGTGATGAAGTGGGGTCGTTCCCCCGTTCCTGTATTTCCAGCAGCACGTTCCCACTGTTCAAACAGGAAGCCCAAAAAAACCCTGTCCACTTTTACAAACGTTGGGAGTGTCGAATTTCTATCACCACACTTCTGTTTCCGAGGGTTCATTTAATGAGAAATTATGTTACAACACAACAAGGTTTTACTTGAACATAGAAGTCATGGAATAACACACGCATTTTAAAAAATATAAGTGCTTTATACTTGCTTTTCCCCCTTTTTTTTTGTCATACAAAACAGCTCAATTTTAATTCTGATTGATTCTTAACGTTGCTATAAATTAAGCAGGGAGGAATTTATAGGATTCTTTGAAAGTTCAAAAGCATTCCGGGGAAATTATGCAAAGGAAACAAAGGATTTCATAGAGTTTGATATATTTTTGCCATATTGTGTGACATTTGATGTTTTTACCTCCAGCTTTTGAAATCAGCCTGATAGTGGAGGCTTCCTTCTGTCTCTCTTGACTGTAGAGATAAGACTGAAAATATGAATCACGAATGAGCTGACCCCAAAAGAAACGAGAAATATCAGTGTAGTGTTGCTTTGAATAAATTAGACACTTTAAAGCCATTTGGTGTTTAATTCATTACGGTTTTTAACGTTAGCAGTTAGCAGGAGCCTCTCTGAGCTCTGCTGTGTTTAGCTCTGCTACAACAATGTTGTTTTACACATTCTCATGAACCCATTGATTTCCCTCTGATTGGGTCCTTTCTGCTTTTTTGGTTGGGCTCTGAGCACTGTGAGCAGGATTTTTTTTTGGGTCCTGCTCTTACGGGAATTCTTGGGGAATCTTTTGGTTTTTTAGAGCTCTTTTGAGGTGGACAAAGTCAAACTTCCTTATGAATGGCATTGGTTGGACAATAAGAGAACCCTGGAATGATTTGGTTGGGAAGGAACTTAAAGCTCATTCACTTCCACCCCTTGTCTTGGTTGTTCCAATCCCTGTCCAACCTGGCCTCAGACACTTCCAGGGATGGAGAAACCACAACTTCTCGGGCCCTGTGCCAGGGCCACCCCACCCTCACAGGGAACAATTCCTCCCCAATATCCCATCTAAACCTGCTCTCTTTCCCAGTTTAATATGTAATTTTCTATTACTAAAAGTGTAGAAAAAAAGAAAAACCTACAGAACTAAAAATCTAAGTCACAATTTAGACATGCAAAGATCCTGCATTTTGAGGGGAGTGGAAAATGCTTCTGATCTGAAGAAGGTTCTCTCCTTTAAAGCTTGAAAACAGCAATTCTGGGGATTTTCCCTCTGTGTGAGAAGCAGCTGGACAGGGGTTTGCCAGGAAAAGGCACCATTTTAGTCACTGATTGATCAGAAATTTTGCTGTATTAGTCTCCCATCAGAGAAGGTGAAAATGGGGAAATTGTTAGCTCAGTAGAGTCCTAAGCCATGATTCCACCAGGATTGTGTGTCCCCAGCAAAAAGCCATTTCTTCCCATCTAAATGGATATCTCAGCATAGGAGCTTGGAGAATGAGAAATCCTGATACATAAAAACCTAATTAAAGCTACAAGGAATCCCTGGAAATGCCCAAGGCCGGGTTGGATGGGCTTGGAGCGCCCTGATCTATGGAATGAGGAATGAGATGGGCAAGAATGAGATGAGCTTTGAGTTCCTTCCCAACCCAAACCATTGTGGGGTTCTGTGGAGTGCTGCACCCCCAGATCCCACTCCCTCCTGCTCCAATCGTGCCCATCCTCACATTTAGCTGGAGTTTATGGGCCTTTGTCCACATCCCTGTGGTATTTAATGCCTTGAAAATCTTAGCAAATCAAAGTTCCCGACATCCTGAGAGGCCCTGTCAGGAAAGCTTCATCTAAATACTTTAATCTCTCTTCGTGCAGTAGAACTTTCACTTCCCCTGCACACATCCTTTATGTTTGTTGAACTCGTATTTATGGGCCTAAGTTTTCTTAAACCCAAACAAAACAGTAATTTATCTACTTTATTTCTTTCAAAATGGTGTTCTTAAAGTACATCTTGCAGATAGATTATCTGTCCCTCACAGCAAAGCCTCACAATGGGAGTCTAATAATTGCTCTTTTTCTAATTTCACTAAATGAGTTATAATTATTTTACGTCTGTTTTATGGTTACGGAATAGTATTAACCTAAGCTCTAATTATAATATAGCTTTCAAAGAAATGTATGGACACTAAATTGATGGACTGCCAGCTTATGTAGGAACATCCCATAAAGCAGATATACAGCTGATGGTTTAAGGCATAGCCTGTTAAAATTCAGGGGCACAACTTGTTCATGAATAAGTAGCAGGGTGTAAATTCATTGAATATTTTTTTTTTTTTTAGTGGATCAAACCGGGAAGGGCACGATTAATACTTGTCAAAGTGCAAGTACAGTTGAAGTTCTTACACCAGTAGGATTGGGAGATCCAAGCAGAGCCTGGAAGTCAGGTTAGTCACCACTGCTATGGTGATGATGGGTATTTTACCTGTTTTGGATTTCCCTCTCTTGAAGCATTGTAAATATTAACAAAATTAACAAATTAACCACAAATTAACCCGTGATTTTTTTCCTGGATAAGGTGATTATTTCTAAAGTCTTGCAATTCCCTTGTTGCCAGAGGTGGTTGTAAGCTAAAACATTAAGAATCATAGTTTTTAATAAAATTTTTCTCTGCATTTTGGAGCCTATGCCAATGTCACATCTGGCTGAAGATCTGCAGCCGTGGAGCCTCACCATCCATGGGAATGGATCTCCCCCTGCTCCAGCTTCCCCCATCCACAGGGGACTCATGGCTTTCTCATCTCAAAGCAGAAAATGAGACAAATTTTGGCATTTATCAGCTTTTCACTGGGCAGCAGTGAGAGTTTGGAAGTGACCTTAAGGGTGGTTTTGCCTTTTGTATGTGAGGAATCTTTGGAAAACACGGAATTTGTTTGATCTGAAGCATCTCCTGGAGCCAGCATCCCTGGAAATGTTCAAAACATGAGTAAAAAAAAAAAAATTTGGTGATGTGGTATTCAACCAAAGGTTGGATTTGATGATCCTGGAGATCTTTTCCAGCTTTAACGAGTCTATGATTCCATTCTAACAAAGCCAGCAGAAGGGTTCCTGACCACCTTCCAGCCCTAAAACAAGGACTGGTAAAATCAGCAATAATTGACATTTCCTCCCCACGAAGGTGATCCTGCTCACTGAGAGCCCCTGAATGGGTGTGTGACACCCATTCACCCCAGACTGAGATTTCAAGAAGTTGGGTGAGGATTTGGAGTTGGAAAGTGCTGTTTGAATGAGCTTCAGACTAAACAAATTCGATGTGTAAAACACACCTGGCTCTTATCTCCCTCACAGCTAAACCTTGGACTATGAGAACTAAATAAAACCCACCAGCCATTTCCTGGCCACTAAGGGAGATTGCCCCTGAAGTTTATTTTTTAAACTTCAGTGTCTGTTTCTTAATTACTTAAAGGTCCGTGGATTCGTTCTGTTGTATGAAATTTGATATAAATTGTTTACCAGACTTAAGGGGGAGAGGAGATTATGCACTTTCTTATTTTTAATATTTCTCTCTCCTATCTGCTGTGGCCAGACAGAAATTTCAAGCAACAGTTCTTGGAAAACATGTGGAGTTCTGGGAATTTTGTAAGGTAAGGGACTGTCCACGATGCCAGGATGTCTGGCTGCTGCTTCTGCTGAGCAGCTATGTATCCTTTATATTTTGAAATTATTCCGTTGTAACCATTTTCCATTCAGTTTAGCTTGGCAATATATCCTTGTTTCTAAAGGTGTCTACACTTCTTTGACTACAGAAAATATTTACTTTTCTAAAGGGCAGCTTAACCTTTGTTTAAATTTGAGGTGAGCAAAAGGGCACTGTAATTATCTGCTGTATTATTTGTGTCACATCTGAGTTACTATGAAGGCTCAACATGCATTGCCCTTTATTAGGAAACTGCTTAACAAAACCCAATATCACCGCAGGTTCTGCATCCAACAAATATTTTATTGAACCAAAGGCTTGTCCAGGAAACTCGGACTCTGAGAACATTCAAGAGGCAGAAAGCTCTCCCAGGGGATGGGAGAGAGATGGGGGGTTTGTTATGGCAGCTGCAGCCACTTTATTTTAAATATGTTGCAGTCAGGTAAAGGGGAAATGTGAATTCAGTGCTTCCAGATAGAGTGGAAAACTCCAGTAGTGATGGAGGCTTTATAGCTAAGGTGGGTTCACCCAAAATATATCTTCCCCAACACTCCCTTGAGAGGTAAGGAAGAAGAAATTTTCAACATGCTTGTAATTTATAATTAAAATTTACATGGGATGTCCTGCAGAAAGGAGGCATCTCCACCATTGTGGGCAGCAGGGATGGCTGTGGGACTCCTCCTCAGCCAGGGGAAATGTGATTCCCAGAGGGAAAGCTGAAATCACCCTCTGGTTTCGTTGCCATTGATTTTTTTCAGCATTTCTGGCCTAATTCCTGTTTCATGGAATCATCACAGAATCCCAGAATGGTTTGGGCTGGAAGGGATCTTAAATCTCATCCAGTCCCTCTCCTTTTTCTGAGATGTTACACTCCATAAACAAAGCTGCTGCCTCTACCTTGATGGGAAGTTGTGATCCAGTGAGTAATTAATTGCTAATCTCATTTGAGACATAGACATCGATGCCTTTGCCACCAAAATTGTCTTTTAAGCAGAGCAAACAAGCATTTAAGCACCCTTAGATTCATCTGCTGGGTTAGGGACTGAAAAGGTTTCACCTGACAGGGCTCTCCCACAGGAAAAATTAGCAGAAAAGAAATCTTGAGGAGCCAAAACCCCACTGGGATATAGATTCACAAGTAGTATAGGAATCAGCATTCAATAATACAAGCTACATCGTGATAATGTGAAAAGGAAGTTCTTTAAATGGATAAAAGGCGTTACCAAAGAAAGACTCACTTATTTTTCCAGGTAGGAGCCTTGTTTTTGTTGGTAACCGATCCTGCTCTCCTGCAGGGTCTCATGGAGTTGGGATTTTTTCAGAAAAGAAACTGGCTAAAGAAACTGGGAAAGGACCAGCTAATCTTGGATGACACAGGAGCTGCCCTTCCCAACAAAAATCCACATCCCCAGCAGAAGCTGCTCCTGTAATAAAGATGCTTTGAAGAGCAGAGTGAACATGGAGATCCTGCTCTAATCTAAAGTCACAAAAGTTGGTGTGAATCTGTTGCTTGGAAAACATCCTGGGAGCAGCTTTCTGTGATGGACTGCGTGTAAATAACCAGCACTGCCCAAGATAAAGCACCACGGCCGGGAAGGGTTATTGCTCCATCCCATCACTCAGCTGCTTTTATATCTTCATGGCAAACCAGGGATTATATATGGATCTGGAGGAGCTTGATCCATGGCATGCTCAGAGCGTGGTTTTGGTATTTGTGTGTATTTATGGTCGCTCGCTGAAGGAGCGGTGACCTTTTGATAGATTAATATAAAGCACTTCAGATACAGTGGCACGAGGAAAATGACTTTGACAGTGAATCCACTTGTTAGTGCTGGAGTTGCTGGGCAAGTACAGCCAAAGAGAGGCCTTCAGCTCAAAAATCTGTCCTAAAAATCAACCTGGCTACCATGCACACCACTATGCTGAGTGAAATACAGTTTTATATTGAATCAGCCCCATCTTCTGGGTAAATAGAGTCCTTTGGTCTTTCACTCAGCAAGTTCGTTTTAACAACATCCACTTAAAAACATCAAAGAGGAGACAGGGGTGGTGGGAGACAGCCAGGGCTGGACTGCACAGACCTCGAAGGGTCAGGTGAGAGGATTGGTCCTGGAGAACTGATATGAGCAGAGGGAAGCAGAGGGAAGCAGAGGGACATTTCCTGACCCCGCAGCGGGGCTGAGGATGGCTTGGCCAAGGCGCCCCGTGGGGAAGCGCTGCCGGACGAGCACCACGGCTTTGTTGTTCTGCAGATAACGTGATGGGCTCAGCTGGAAACCATGCCACTCCTTCCCCTTGCTGAGGAGCAGGGCAGGTTTCTGAAAATCACCAAAGGCTTCCAGGACATTTTCGAGAGAGCTGCCTGTGAAACACAAGTCTCGGATCAGGAGCCGCCTCGTAAAAAATCCTGGGGAGCATTGTTAACCCTCGGAGCGCGTTTGGGGATGTGTCAATCTTCCAGGGATGCTGCTCCTGCCAGGAAATCATAATTTATTGAGGTCAGCGGGTTAATGGGCTGGACTATGTGCTACCAATTGGTAGACATAAAATATATTTAGTCCTGTGACAAACCTAAAAGGTTTTCAATAGAGGGAGGCTCGCAATAAAACGTATGATGAGTCGTTCTATTCTTTTTCTCCCAGAGCATTTTTTTTTTCTTTCAAAGATAAAGGAAAAAAGAGAGAAAGTTGATGTTTGAAATAAAATTAAAAAGAAAAAAAAAAAAACAAAAAACTGAGTAGCTGTTATGTTGCAGATGTGCGTTTTATAGTTTAATATTTTTTGCGTGAAAAAGCAGTTGGGATTCTAAGCAGACATGATGTAGAGCAATTTAAAATTAATAGAGCACTTCAAATTTTTAGGAGCACTTTAAGTTAGAAGTGATCTTGGTTTTGGGCAGGCTCGGTGTAGAAAGATGTAAAATTATGCAAGAGTTCCAGATATACAGGAACATATTGGCATAAAGGCAAACACTAATTCAGCAGATTAGGACAAAAGAGATTATTTAAAATTCAGCAAAACAAAAACCCAAACAACAAAACTTGTCTTAATCTGTTCTTTCAGTATAATTACTCAGCTTCCATTGTTCTATTATTTTAAATATTCAGTATGAGATGGAATGAAGAATCATGGATAAGATTATTAGGAATCAGCGAAAAATGCAGAAATTCTGCTTTTGCCTGCATGCCCTGCTGTGGGTTGAGTATCCTTCCCGGGGGATGCAGATTATGGATCAGCAGTGGAGGATCCGCCTGTCTTTCCCAGGTGGAAAAGGCACAGGGAGACAAACTCGTTATTGACTCTCTCAAAGGCCACAGGGGCAAGCCTGGGCTAATAAATTCTCTTTTTAAAGTAAAAGAATGCCTGTGCTGCCTCTCCTCAGCCTCACACTACCTTTTCTGGACTTTGTACAGCTGCCTAAATTTTATTTCCCAGCACAAATAATTTTTGTACTGGGTCAAGTTGGACTGAGCTTTTGGCTTGCTGTTTGCGTCGTGGTTGTGGGTTCCTGTTCAGTTATTTTGAAATTATTATTGCGCTATCAGCAGCATCCATGCAGCTGGAAATAAGNGAGATGTGGAGCATAGGGGGTGTTGGTTAGTGGTGGATTTGGCAGAGCTGGGTTAACTGTTGCGTTGGGTGATCTTAGAATGTTTTTCCCAATTTAAGGAGTCTGTGATTCCATGATTCCACACAGGATTGTTCAGTTTGCCAGAGCGTGCTGTGATCTGAGTGAAACTTCCCTGTTGTGGCAGGGGGAGAAGGGAAATCTCTGGAGCTGAAGGATGCCTGGTGTGGATCAGGCAGGGGGCATCCACATGGACTAAAAAAGGGACTCCCTGGGCTGATGAAGGCTCCAAAATCAGACTCAAATACTTGATATAAACAATATTCCTCAGAGTATTTGATTGAACAGGGCCTGAATTGCTTTCTGAATTAATCCCATTCTCACCTTCTCTGCTGAGTTCGGTTGCTTCAGCACTGATATCCTTCATGGTCCTCCCAAAACACGGGAGCATCCTTCACCTGAGACTCATTTGGGGCTGGAGCTGCAAAAGGCACAGAGAGAATCCCTCAGACAGGTGGATGTGGTGTGGGAGACAAAAACACCGACCCTACTCAGCCTCCTGAAAGAAATAATTGTGGTCTGGAGGGTGAGACAGGAAATGTCAGGTTTTTTTTTCCATGGGAAAACATCAAAAATGCCTCAGTTTTGCAAAAAGTGGGTGCTCTGTTAAACAGGGCTACCTTTTTCTAATCCTTTCTTTGCCAAGTAAAAGCATGACCCTAATTTTATTAATAAAAAACAACTTGCATTTTAAAAATCCATATGTTTAAAAATAAAGCCTTTAATGGATTTGCAGCATTTCTCTACCAACTGGAGCACGCAATAAATACCTGAATACACAGATTTTAGGCACTTTTAACTTTTTATTGCATCGGAAAGATCAAGTAGCTTTACTTCATCCCGAATAAGTTTCTTCCTGCAAAATTCCTGTGAGTGATTTAGTGTGTAACCAGATATTTCGTCACTCCCAAGAAATTAAGGATAATGTATTGGGTGTCTCTTTCGTGTCTGCTTCGTTATCCTTTTGTATTGATTTGCATTGTTTGCCATTTTGACACGCGCTTTTTTATGTTATTAAATGATGTGTTTTTAGGATGATGCCTGGGTGTTTGTATCCCATTGGATAAGGCTTGTTGCAAACATGATAATGAAAAATTATTTATTAGAGTTGCAGGCATTAGAATGTTGTAGGATTTTTCAATGTCTGTCTGTACATACAGACACTCGTGTCTACATCAGAGGAAAAAAAACCCCTCTGTATTTTAATAGATGTGCCAGTCAGCAATGTTTTATACAAATAACATAAAACACGTAAAATGTAATAGAGAATATATATATTTCTTTTAATCTATCCCCTATATTTCCACATATGTGATATGATTTTATGAGCTAAACTCTAGTGGATAATTTGAAAAAAAATCTATATATGAAATGGCAAAGAAATTTTCCCAAAGTGTTTTGTTTTATACATGCAATATAAAGATACAATTTTGCATGTGCATGCTTTGTTTTTATAATTTGTAATAAAATTCCCAAAAAAGATTTTCAAAGCAAATAGTTTCAAATCAAAGACTTGAGTTTATAGCTGAAGTAAAGGAAGAGACCAGAGATTCTCTACTTCCACAGAATGGGGAAGAGTTTTATTATCCAAAGCCACACAAAAAATATGTTCTCCATCACAGACCTTGAAATTACTGATTTTCCCCTTTCCCTACACCCCAAAATGACTTGGTAAAAGTTTTGTGGAAAACCTTCAAGCAAAGCCATGGAAACCAAGAAAAAACTTAAACCAAGGTCAGTCTTCCTGTGCGATGAGGATAGCGGGAAATCCAAAGGGGTTTAAAAAATAAATAATTATTGCACGCGTCCCTCGCCTTCTGACACGAATTTCCTCGTAAAAGACAAGTCCTTTAATGGTGCTAGTTTATAGGACTGAAGTATTGCTACGTTAACAGTGGGGAAAATAATCCAAGAGCGAGGACGGGCTTCTCCTCTTGGCGTGATAACGGGCGAAGTACGCGGGATTAACCGGCAGCAGCAAAGGCTGATTTACAGAAACCACATGAGGAGTTCCTGAGCACAAACCAGATAACAAAAATATTATCGCCCTTGTTTACAGCGAAGCCAGTCAGTTTATTACTCACAGTGCTTCATTATGTATAAAAGATGCCGGTGATAGGCTCCCAGACAAAATAAACGGGCAGAAAGTGCTCCACGTACAGGGTTTGGAGAGAACGGTTACTTTGCTATTTATTTAATAATTGACCATAAATGGAGTCAAAGTGCAAAGGGAAAAAAAAAAGCGCACTAAGGGCTTTTTGAAAGATTGATAAATAATGTGGAATCTCAATTAGGCTTTAGAAGGAATGCAGATATTAAAAATTTGGTCAAGAATCTAATTAGCTGGAGGTAATTAAACAGTCTCACACGGGGTCATTAATCTTTTCCACAGACCTTTGATGTTTTGCACACTGTCTTCTAGTCATTAATAAAATTCATAACACTCCTCTTTGTGGTGTTTTATCATCGTGTTTTTCTCTGTAAGAGCATAGAGCAAGTGTCATTGTATCACAAGGGCCTTACTTTAGTTAATTTCTTTTTTTCTGCTTGTTAGACTTAACTCTTTCTTGAACCAAGCGTTGCCAATCTGTGCCAGAAGTTTCAAGACAGGTTTAAAATCCTTGTTTTGCTGTTTCCCCATGACTTTCAAAACCTGTACATTGAGAAAAAAAAATCCTTCTGATGCATCTGGTGAATTAAAAAAGTTTTTTTGCAAATTTCATACATCTTAATTTTGCAACCTGGTTCACTTATTATTCACAAGAATGACATAAAAAGTATTTTATTTTGTTTTCTTCCTTTAGCTTCAGTTTCTCTTGATGGCAGGGCCCTTGGAGACATAACCTGTAGCATGTGGTTAATTTTAGTGGTGTGACCAGAGAGCTCTCGAGGACAGGGCTGGGATAGAAGTGAAGAATAATTATAAAAAGAAAAAACATCACCAAAACCTAAGTAAAATGGAAATTTGTTGAACGTGACTGATTTTATGTACAGTCTCAGTACAGTACTTCAATAATGCATTATCCTGACATATTTCAAAGACAAACTGTGCTCGAGAATAACTGAATTTAAAAGGCATGGAAGCTACAAAGGATGCCTTTGGAAGATGGGGAGATATGATTTCTGTTACAAATATTAATATCCACACATATACAGCCTCTGTGTGTGCCGTGTATTTATGGCTGTTTGCATTACAGGACCCACATTTACGAGCTGTTACGTGGGGTTGTGTGAGGGAGGATAAATAGAAGGAGATTTAAAGGGTTTGTTAATGAAATGTTTGGGTCTGGACAGGGACATTTCACATTTTAGGTGAATTTATTTCTGAAATGGACAAATCCGTTGTTTCATGTAATGATTTGCATTGGGGCTTGGTCAGAGCTGTTTCAGGTTTTTGCTCAGAGCTGTTTTAGGGTTTGGTCAGAGCTGTTTCAGATTTTCGGTCAGAGTTGTTTTAGGGTTTGCTCAGAGCTGTTTCAGGGTTTTGATCAGGGTTGTTTCAGGGGTTTGGTCAGAGCTGTTGCAGGGTTTTGGTCAGAGATGTTCCAGGTTTTTGGTCAGAGCTGTTCCAGGTTTTTGGTCTGAGCTGTTTCCAGGTTTTTGGTCTGAGACTGTTTAAGGTTTTTGGTCAGAGCTGTTCCAGGTTTTTGGTCTGAGCTGTTTAGGTTTTTGGTCAGAGCTGTTTCAGGTTTTTGGTCTGAGCTGTTTCAGGGGTTTGGTCAGAGCTGTTTCAGGTTTTTGGTCAGAGCTGTTTCAGGTTTTTGGTCTGAGCTGTTTCAGGGGTTTGGTCAGAGCTGTTTCAGGTTTTTGCTCAGAGATGTTTCAGGTTTTCAGTCAGAGCTGTTTCAGGGTTTTGGTCAGAGCTGTTTCAGGGTTTTGGTCAGAGCTGTTTCAGGTTTTTTGTCAGAGCTGTTTCAGGGTTTGGTCAGAGCTGTTTCAGGGGTTTGTTGGTGGCAGGAAGGTTTTGAGTCATTATTAATGCAGATACTGGAGAAATTCTTCAAATAAAAGAGCAGAGATTGCAATATCTGCTTAAAAACCTGCACCTTCCCCTTCTTTACAGCAAGTGAGGAGGTGCCAAATGCTCCTTAAATGCTGTTATAAATGGCAACAACTGCAAACATTGGAGGGGATAATTTTGGTGGTTTTGTGACTGATTTGCACAGCAGATTTGTGCCTAAAAAGGAGTGATCTTACAGGCTGTTTTAAAAAGAAATCACACTTGGTACCACTTCAGGAGTAAGAGGAATTAATGGGAGACAGGAATTAAAATCTCTGGGAGTTTTCAGTCATCCAGAGCAATCATATTCTGGATTTGTGAGTTGTTCTGTTCATCTCAGACATCCTGCTCTTGCATATTTAGCTGATCAGCCTCTGCCACAACTTGTAGCTGCTTCTTTTTGCAGCATCTTCTATTAAATTCAGATCCAAAATGCAGCAGAAGCCTGCACAGACCAGGAAAAAAAAAATAGAATGCACAGCTACAAGGCTTTGGGTAAAAAATACAGTTTCTTTCTCAGTTGAATTTTAAATATAAAATGTTATGTGTCATTTTCGCAGAGGAAGGAAGTGATTGCAGTTATTTTATTTCTACATTACTGAGCAAAAATGTTTTCCTCTAAAAATATCAACCCAACAGCAGAATATTTTGCAGAGTGATCCACTTAAAAGTGAGTGGGAGACGGCCAGCAAGGATTGTTCTCTTTTGTGTTTACTTACAATTTATAAACAAGTTCTGGCAGATTTGTTTTGTTTTATTATTTTTTTTTTCTGAAGACATGAGGAAGGCAATTTTTAGGCTTTTTATTTAGAATGAAAAATAGTTTCTTTTCTGTTTCAGACTATTTTTGTGGCAAGAAAATCGACAGACATCTTTAAAAGATGAAGTGATGAAAACTGAGCAGTTGTTAAGAGAAAGTCCTGCTAAAACTGCCTTTTTTTTCCTTTTTTTTTTTTTCCTTAACTGCTCATGCATTTTCAGCAACTAATTAACTTTTCAAAAGGACTTCATCTTCAGTGATTTGACCTGGCTTTCTTTTCCTGTGTGAGCCACCCTGTATCCTCCAGGAAAACAAAGGATGGATGAACAAGTCCCTGTAACTTCCTAAGTAAACAAGGAATAAAATCCCACAACAAGCAAGAGAAATCGAGCAGAGTTCTCAGGTTGTCAAAGCTCTCCTTTTAAACTCGAGAAATACACTAGAACAACCTAAATAGGTTATTTCAATGATAATTTTTAAGTAAATTGCAGCTGTCACCTCGTGACCTTTTTCCAAGCGATGGTAATGAGATCCATAGGTGATTTCCACTGCTTAATAATAATGAGATTGATACAGGGAACGCTCAGATTGGCAACAATTTGATAATTGTGCGAGCAGGAAGAACTAGCCCTCCCTGGTGGTTTGAAAACATAGCTGAGATTTGAGGAGCTGTACAGAGCTCTTATTTAATCTGAGCAATTTCATAATGATGTGAAAAGGTAAGTGTTTTTGATTTAGTGATGTCTATATTTCAAGAGACAAGATGTTGATGATAAAGGAAGGGATAAAAAAAAAAGGCAAAAGATGAATGGCTGGTTTCTGGAGACATCTTTTGGCTTAATATCTAACACCATGTCTGTCTGTGTGCATTTCTCTCCGTTTTCCCACTAGGAAAATTGAATACTAATTAGGTTTTGATTACAGGCAGTTTTGAAAGTGTGGAAGGCACGCTCACAATTTTGCTGTTAAATTCTCCTTTAATAGCTGGACACAAGCCTTTGAATTTGATGTGCTATTAGTGCTGATCAGCTGGAAAGAAACCATGTACAAGTTACTTAAGAACGTGTACTTTTTCTTTTTTTTCCTGCGATCAAAATTGCCTGGGAACTTTTTGCTGATGAATAACAACCCCAGTGAAACACTTCCTTGAAAAATTGGTAATTTTTTGGATTTTTTTTTTTTTTGGCACATTCACGGCTTAAAGGTTGACAGAGGAGGATAAAACTTTTTGCTAAAGACACCACAGAGTTTGATATTTCTATTAAAACTTACTGGGGATAAAGAACTGTAAAGATCAGTGTTAAAATATGAACTACAACTTAGAATTGTCCAGGGAGGAATAAAAGTGGCCCTGAATTCAGCATCTGAGGGAAAATGCTGCAGGTTGACCCCTTCAGTCACCCAGGTTCCCCTTTTGTCTTGCTGAGGAATCAGGAGAGATGGAGAGACCTGGATGAGTTCTCATCCCTCTCTTGACCAGCAAATGTGGTGGAATTTTGTTGATGTAGAATAAGAAATATATAAATGTACATAAATATATCAAATTCCTGAGCACAGATCCAAGTTTTAAATCCTAAATCCATTTTAGTTACCAGGCTTCTGCTGTAAAAACGGTTTTGGGTGGAAAAAAAATCAGTAATCTTAAAAGAAGTGTTGCTGAATTGCTTTATCGGGTGAATTTTATCAGTTTAGAAAGCATCCAGAATGCTGAAAGCACTTACTTGTATACATGGACTGCATTAGACATCTTTTAACTTTGGGAGAAATGTTGGGAAAAAAAAAAAACGTTTATAGCTGAAGTAAGGAAGAACAGAGATCTCTACTCACAGAATGGGGAAGAGTTTATTATCCAAATCCACACAAAATATGTTCTCCATACGACCTTGAATTACTGATTTTCCCCTTTCCCTACCCCTCAAAAATCTTGGTAAAAGTTTTTGTGGACACTACCTTCAGCAAGCCATGGAACCAAGAAACAACTACCTTAAACCAAGGTCAGCTCTCCTGTGGCGAATCGAGCAGGCAAGCGGAGGAATCCAACCAGCGGTTACACACAATAACATACTTATTGCACGCGTCCCTCGCCCTTCTGACACGGAAATTTCCCCGTAAAAGATCCTAGTCACTCAAGGTGTAGTTATAGTACTGATTATGCTACGCGTTCAACAGTGGGAAATAATCCAAGAGCGAGGACGGGCTTCTCTTGCGTGATAACGGGCGAAGTACGCGGAGTAACCGCGCACAAAGGCTGATTTACAGAAACCACATGAGAGTTCCTGAGCACAAACCAGATAACAAAAATAGTATCGCTGTTTTACGCGAAGCCAGTCATTTTATACACAGGCTTCATATGTATAAAAGATGCGGTGTAGGCTCCAGACAAATAAACGGGCAGAGCTCACGTACAGGTTGGAGAACGGTTACTTTGCTATTTATTAATATTGACCTAATGAGTCAAAGTGCAAAGGGAAAAAAAAAAAAAAAACCCTAAAACAGCCACTAAGCTTTTGAAAGATTGATAATATGTGATCTCAATATGGCTTTAGAAGGAATGCAAGATAAAATTTGCAGAACTAATAGCTGAGTAAAACAGTTCTCACACGGGTCATATCTTTCCACACCTTTGATGTTTTGCACACTGTCTCTAGTCTTATAAATTCATACACTCCTCTTTGTGGTTTTATCACGTGTTTTTCTCTTAAGAGCATAGACAAGTGTCATGTATCACAGGCCTTACTTATTAATTTCTTTTTTCTGCTTGTTACTTACTCTTCTTGACAAGCGTTGCCAATCTGTGCCAAAGTTTCAAGACGGTTTAAAACCTTGTTGCTTTTCCCATGGCTTTCAAAACTGTACCTTGAGAAAAAATCCTTCTGATGCATCTGGTGAATTAAAAAAGTTGCAACTTTCATACATCTTATTGCAATGGTTACTTATATTCACAAGGAAAGAATAAAAATATTATTTGTTTTCTCCTTTAGCTTCAGTTTCTCTGATGGCAGGCCTTGTAGACATAACGTTACATGTGGTTAATTTTGTGTGGACCGAGGAGCCTTCTGAGTAAGACAGGGGCCCTGGGAATAGAGTTTTGTGATAAGAATAATATTAAAATAGAAAAACATCACCAAAAATAGTAAAATTGGAAAATTTGTGAGACGTGAAGATTTTTATTACAGTCTCATCACAGTACTTCATTAAGCATATCCCCCTGCTCATTTATCAAGACACAACTGGCTCGAGATAACTGAATTTAAGCATGGAGCTACAAGGATGCTTTGGAGATGGGAGATATGATTTCTTTTTCAAATTAGGATATCCTCTACATATACAGCCTCTGGTGTGTGCCGTTATTTATGGCTGTTTGCATTACAGGACCCAATGACCGAGCAGTTACGTGGGTTGTAGTAGGGGGAAAATGAAGAGGTAATTTAACAAGGGTTATGTATATGAAATGTTGCTGGTCTGAGACAGGGACCTTTCACAATTTTAGGGTGAATTTAATTTTCTGAAATGGACAAATTGTCCGCTTGTTCTCATGTAATTGAGTTGCTGGGCTTGGTGTCTATGAGCTCGTTGTCAGGTTTTTGCTCAGAGATCTGTTGTTGAAGGGTTTGGTCAGAGCTTGTTCAAGGGATTGGTTTCGTGTCAGAGTTCGGTTTTAGGTGGTTTCTGCTCTCAGAAGCGTTTTCAGGGGTTGATCAGGGTTGGTTTTAGGGTTGTCAGAGCGTTGCAGGGGTTTTGGTCAGAAGATGTTCCAGGTTCTTTGTGCAGACCTCCAGGTTTTTGGTCCTAGCTTGTTTCAGGGTTTGGGTGCAGACGCTGTTTTTTTAGGGTTAGTTCAATAGTTGGTTTGCAGAGTTTTGGTCAGAGTGTTTCAGGTTGGGCCAGAGGCTGTCTTCAGGTTTTGGTCTGTGCTGGTCTGTCAGGGTTGGGTCAGGAGTCTTTGTTACAGGTTGGGTGGGTTTGGTTTCACGAGGCTGTTGCAAGGGGTGCTTGGTGCTGAGCTTGTTAGGTGTCAGAGCTGTTTCAGTGTTTTGCTCAAGTATGATGTTTCAGTTTCCAGTCAAGCTGTTTCTGAGGGGGTTTTGGTCGTAGAGCTGTTTCACGGACGGTATTGTCAGGAGCTTTTTGCCAGGTTTTTTTGTCAGAGCTGTTCATGGGTTTTGGTCAGAGCTGTTTCAGGGTTTGTGTGCAAGAAGTTTGATGTCAGGTATTAATGCTAGAACGGAGAAATTCTTCAAATAAAAGTGGCAGAGATGCAATATCTGGCCTTTAACCTGCACCTCCTCTTACAGCAAAGTGAGGAGGTCAAATGCTCCCTTCTATTCTTTTCTCCCAGAGCATTTTTTTTCTTTCAAAGATAAGGAAAAAAGAGAGAAAGTTGATGTTTGAAATAAAATAAAAGAAAAAAAAAAAAAAAAACTGAGTAGCTTATGTTGCAAGATGCGTTTTAATTTTAAATTTTTGCGTGTAAAGCAGTTGGGATTCTAAGCAGACATGATGTAGAGCATTTAAAAATTTAGAGCACTTCAAATTTTAGAGCACTTAAGTTAGAAGTGATCTGGTGTTTGGGCAGGCTCGTGTAGAAGATGTAAATTATGCAAGAGTTTCCAACTATACAGGAACAATATTGGCATAAAGGCAAACACTAATTCAGCAGATTAGGACAAAAGAGATATTAAAATTTCAGCAAAACAAAAACCCAAACAACAAACTTTCTTAATCTGTTCTTTCAGTATAATTACTCAGCTTCCATTGTCTATATTTTAAATATTCAGTATGAGATGGAATGAGATCATGGATAAGATATTAGGAATCAGCGAAAATGCAGAAATTCTGCTTTGCCTGCATGCCCTGCTGTGGGTTGAGTATCCTTCCGGGGATGCAGATTATGGATCAGCAGTGGAGGATCCGCCTGTCTTTCCCAGTGGAAAAGGCACAGAGAGACAAACTCTTATTGACTCTCTCAAGCCACAGGGCAACCTGGGCTAATAAATTCTCTTTTAAAGTAAAAAATGCTGTGCTGCCTCTCCTCACCTCACACTACCTTTTCTGGACTTACAGCTGCCTAAATTTATTTCCCAGCACAGAATATTTGTACTGGGTCAAGTTGGACTGAGCTTTGCTTGCTGTTTGCTCGTGGTTGTGGGTTCCTGTTCAGTTATTTTGAAATTATATATTGCGCTATCAGCAGCATCCATGCAGCTGAATAAGTGGAATAAATGGAGATTTGGATGTTAAAAAAAAAAAAAAAAAAAAGTGGAGAGTGGAGCATAGGGGTGTTGGTTAGTGGTGGATTGGCAGAGCTGGGTTAACTGTTGGCTTGGGTGATCTTAGAATTTTTCCCAATTAGGGTCTGTGATTCCATGATTCCACACAGGATGTCTCAGTTGCCAGAGCGTGCTGTGATCTGAGTGAAACTTCCTTGTTTGTGGGCGAGGGGGAGAAGGGAAACTCTGGAGCTGAAGGAGCCTGGTGTGGATCAGCAGGGCATCCACCATGGACTAAAAAAGGACCCCTGGGCTGATGAAGGCTCCAAATCAGACTCAAATACTGATATAAACAATATTCCTCAGAGTATTTGATTGAACAGGGCCTGAATTGCTTTCTGATTAATCCCACTTCTCACCTTCTCTGCTGAGTTCGGTGCTTCAGCACTGATATCCTTCATGGTCTCCCAAAACACGGAGCATCCTTCACCTGAGACTCATTTGGGGCTGGACTGCAAAAGGCACAGAGAGAATCCCTCAGACAGGTGGATGTGTGTGGGAGACAACAAACACGACCCTACTCAGCCTCTGAAGAAATATTGTGGTCTGGAGGGTGAGACAGGAAATGTCAGGTTTTTTTTTCCATGGGAACATCAAAAATGCCTCAGTTTTGCAAAAAGTGGTGCTCTGTTAAACAGGGCTACCTTTTCTAATCCTTTCTTTGCCAAGAAAAGCATGACCCTAATTTATTAATAAAAACAACTTGCTTTTAAAAATCCATAATGTTAAAAATAAAGCCTTTAATGGATTTGCAGCATTTCTCTACCAACTGGAGCACGCAATAAATACCTGAACCAGATTTTAGGCACTTTTAACTTTTTATTGCATCGGAAAGATCAAGTAGCTTTACTTCATCCCGAATAAGTTTCTTCCTGCAAAATTCCTGTGAGTATTTAGTGTGTAACCAGATATTTCGTCACTCCAAGAAATTAAGGATAATGTATTGGTTTGTCTCTGTCTGCTTCGTTATCCTTTTGTATGATTTGCATTGTTTGCCATTTTGACACGCGCTTTTTTATGTTATTAAAATGATGTGTTTTTAGGATGTATGCCTGGGTGTTTGTATCCATTGGATAAGGCTGTTGCAAACATATAATGAAAATATTTATTAGAGTTGCAGCATTAGAATGTTGTAGGATTTTCAATGTCTGTCTGTACATCAGACACTCGTGTCTACATCAGAGGAAAAAAACCCCTCTGTATTTTAATAGATGTGCCAGTCAGCAATGTTTTATACAAATAACATAAAACACGTAAAATGTAATAGAGAATATATATATTTCTTTTAATCTATCCCTATATTTCCACATATGTGATATGATTTTATAGCAAACTCTAGTGGATAATTTGAAAAAAATCTATATATGAAATGGCAAAGAAATATTTCCCAAAGTGTTTTGTTTATACATGCAATATAAGATACAATTTTGCATGTGCATGCTTTTTTTATTAATTTGTAATAAAATTCCAAAAAAGATTTCAAAGCAAATAGTTCAATCAAAGACTTGAGTTTATAGCTGAAGTAAAGGAAGAGACCAGAGATTCTCTACTTCCACAGAATGGGGAAGAGTTTTATTATCCAAAGCACACACAAAAATATGTTCTCATCACAGACCTTGAAATTACTGATTTTCCCCTTTCCCTACACCCAAAATGACTTGGTAAAAGTTTTGTGGAAACCCTCAAGCAAGCCATGGAAACCAAGAAAAACTTAAACCAAGGTCGATTCCTGTGCGATGAGATAGCGGGAAATCCAAAGGGTTAAAAATAAATAATTATTGCACGCGTCCCTCCCTTCTGACACGAATTTCCTCGTAAAGACAAGTCCTTAATGTGCTAGTTTATAGGACTGAAGTATTGCTACGTTAACAGGGGAAATAATCCAAGAGCGAGGACGGGCTTCTCCTCTTGGCGTGATAACGGGCGAAGTACGCGGGATTAACCGCAGCAGCAAAGGCTGATTTACAGAAACCACATGAGGAGTTCCTGAGCACAAACCAGATAACAAAAATTATCGCCCTGTTTACAGCGAAGCCAGTCAGTTATTATCACAGTGCTTCATTATGTATAAAAATGCCGGTGTAGGCTCCCAGACAAAATAAACGGGCAGAAAGTGCTCCACAGTACAGGGTTTGGAGAACGGTTACTTTGCTATTTATTTAATATTGACCATAAATGAGTCAAAGTGCAAGGAAAAAAAAAAAAAAAACCCTAAAAAAAGCAGCGCACTAAGGCTTTTGAAAGATTGATAATAATGTGGAATCTCAATTAGCTTTAGAGAATGCAAATAAAATTTCTAGAATCTTAGCTGGATAGAGTTAAATTCAAGCATGCAGTACAATCATTATACGTCATGATTCTTTCCACGCTTTGATGTTTTGCACACTGTCTTCTAGTCATTATAAAATTCATAACACTCCTCTTTGTGGGTTTATCATCGTGTTTTTCTCTGTAAGAGCATGAGCAAGTGTCATTGTATCACAAGGCCTTACTTTAGTTAATTTCTTTTTTTCTGCTTGTTAGACTTAACTCTTCTTGACAAGCGTTGCCAATCTGTGCCAGAAGTTTCAACAGGTTAAATCCTTGTTTGCTGTTTCCCATGGCTTTCAAAACCTGTACCTTGAGAAAAAAAAATCCTTCTGATGCATCTGGTGAATTAAAAAATTTTTTGCAATTCATACATCTTAATTTGCAAACCTGGTTCACTTATTATTCACAAGAATGACATAAAAAGTATTTTATTTGTTTTCTTCCTTTAGCTTCAGTTCTCTGATGGCAGGCCCTTGGAGACATAACCTGTAGCATGTGGTTAATTTTAGTTGGTGACCAGAGAGCTCTCGAGGACAGGGCTGGGATAAGAAGTGAAGAATAATATATAAAAAGAAAAAAACATCACCAAAACCTAAGTAAAATGGAAATTTGTTGAACGTGACTATTTATGTACAGTCCAGTACAGTACTCATAATGCATTATCTGACATATTTCAAGACAAACTGTGCTCGAATAACTGAATTTAAAAGGCATGGAAGCTACAAAGGAATGCCTTTGGAAATGGGGAGTATGATTTCTGTTACAAATATTAATATCCACACATATACAGCCTCTGGGGTCGTGTATTTATGCTGTTTTGCATTACAGACCCACATTACGAGCTGTTACGTGGGTTGTGTAGGGAGGATAAATAGAAGAGATTAAAGGGTTTTTAATGAAATTTTGGGTCTGGACAGGGACATTCACTTTTAGGTGAATTTATTTTGTAAATGGACAATCCGTTGTTTCATGTATGATTGCATTGGGGCTGTCAGAGCTGTTTCAGGTTTTGCTCAGAGCTGTTAGGGTTTGGTCAGAGCTGTTTCAAGATTTCTGTCAGAGTTGTTTTAGGTGGTTGTCTCAGAGCTGTTTCAGGGTTTGATCAGGGTTGTTTCAGGGGTTTGGTCAGAGCTGTTGCAGGTTTTGTCAGAGATGTTCCAGGTTT
This sequence comes from Malurus cyaneus samueli, assembly GCA_009741485.1. Classification (NCBI taxonomy): domain Eukaryota; kingdom Metazoa; phylum Chordata; class Aves; order Passeriformes; family Maluridae; genus Malurus; species Malurus cyaneus. The sequence goes on from CM019220.1 coordinate 1,282,202, forward strand.
TGGTCAGAGCTGTTTCCAGGTTTTTGGTCTGAAGCTGTTTCAGGGTTTGGTCAGAGCTGTTTAGGGTTTAGTCGAGTTGTTTCAGGTTTTGGTGCAGAGCGTTTCAGTTTTTGGCAGAGCTGTTCAGGTTTTGGTCTGAGGTTTCAGGGTTTGGTCAGAGCTGTTTCAGGTTTTGGGCAAGTGTTTAGTTTTGTCTGAGCTGTTTCAGGTTTGGTCAGAGCTGTTTCAGGGTTTTGCTCAGAGAGTTCAGGTTTTCATTCAGAGCTGTCAGGGTTCTTGGTTCAACTGTTCAGGGTTTTGGTCAGAGCTGTTTCAGGTGTTTTGTCAGAGCTGTTTCAGGGTTGTCAAGAGCTGTTTCAGGGTTTTTGGCAGGAAGTTTGACATTATAATGGATACGGAGAATTCTTCAATAAAAGCAGAGATGCTAATATCTGCTTAAAACCTGCACCTTCCCTCTTTACAGCAATGAGAGTGCAAATGCTCCTTAAATGCTGTTATAAATGCAACAACTGCAACATTGGGAGGGGATAATTTTGGTGGTTTCTGTGACTGATTTGCACACAGATTTTGCCTAAAAAGGAGTGATCTACAGGCTGTTTTAAAAGAAATCACACTTGGACCACTCAGGAGTAAGAGAATTAATGGGAGCAGGAATTAAATCTCTGGGATTCAGTCATCCAGAGCATCATTCTGGATTTGTGAGTTGTTCTGTTCATACTCGACATCTGCTCTCTTGCATATTTAGCTGATCAGCCTCTGCCACAACTTGTAGCTGCTTCTTTTTTGCGCATCTTCTATTAAATTCAGATCCAAAATGCAGCAGAAGCCTGCACAGACCAGGAAAAAAAAAAAAAAAATAGAATGCACAGCTACAAGGCTTTGGGTAAAAAATACAGTTCTTTCTCAGTTGAATTTAAATATAAAATGTTATGTGTCATTTCGCAGAGGAAGGAAGTGATTGCAGTTATTTATTTCTACATTACTGAGCAAAAATTGTTTCCTCTAAAAATATCAACCAACAGCAGAATATTTTGCAGAGTGATCCACTTAAAAGTGAGTGGGAGACGGCCAGCAAGGATTGTTCTCTTTTGTGTTTACTTACAATTTATAAACAAGTTCTGCAGATTTGTTTTTTTTTATTATTTTTTTTTTTGAAGACATGAGGAAGGCAATTTTAGGCTTTTTATTTAGAATGAAAATAGTTCTTTTCTGTTTCAGACTATTTTTGGCAAGAAAATCGACAGACATCTTTAAAAGATGAATGATGAAACTGCATTGTTAAAGAAGTCCTGCTAAAACTGCCTTTTTTTTTCCTTTTTTTTTTTTTTTTTCCTTAATGCTCATGCATTTTCAGCAACTAATTAACTTTCAAAAGGACTTCATCTCAGTGATTTGACCTGGCTTCTTTTCCTGTGTGAGCCACCCTGTAACCTCCAGGAAAACAAAGGATGGATGAACAAGTCCCTGTAACTTCTAAGTAAACAAGGAATAAATCCACAACAAGCGAAGAGAAATCGACAGAGTTCTCAGGTTGTCAAAGCTCTCCTTTTAAACTCGAGAAAATACACTAGAACAACCTAAATAGGTTATTTCAATGTAATTTTAAGTAAATTGCAGCTGTCACTCCTGACCTTTTTCCAAGCGATGGTAATGAGATCCATAGGGATTCCACTGCTTAATATAATGAGATTATACAGGGAACGCTCAGATTGGCAACAATTTGATATTGTGCGAGCAGGAAGAACTAGCCCTCCCTGGTGGTTTGAAACATAGCTGAGATTGAGGAGCTGTACAGAGCTCTTATTTAATCTGAGCAATTTCATAATGATTGTAAAAGGTAAGTGTTTTTGATTAGTGATGCTATATTTCAAGAGACAAGATGTGTGTGATAAAGGAAGGGAATAAAAAAAAAAGGCAAAAGATGAATGGCTGGTTTCTGGAGACATCTTTTGGCTTAATATCTAACACCATGTCTGTCTGTGTGCATTTCTCTCCGTTTTCCCACTAGGAAAATTGAATACTAATTAGGTTTTGATTACAGGCAGTTTTGAAAGTGTGGAAGGCACGCTCACAATTTTGCTGTTAATTCTCCTTTATAGCTGGACACAAGCCTTTGATTTGATGTGCTATTAGTGCTGATCAGCTGGAAGAAACCATGTACAAGTTACTTAAGAACGTGTACTTTTTCTTTTTTCCTGCGATCAAATTGCCTGGGAACTTTTGCTATGAATAACAACCCCAGTGAAACACTTCCTTGAAAATTGGTAATTTTTTGGATTTTTTTTTTTTTTTGGCACATCACGGCTTAAAGGTTGACAGAGGAGGAAAAACTTTGCTAAAACACACAGAGTTTGATATTTCTATTAAACTTACTGGGGATAAAGAACTGTAAGATCATGTTTAAAATATGAACTACAACTTAGAATGTCCAGGGGATAAAAAGTGGCCCTGAATTCAGCATCTGAGGGAAAATGCTGCAGGTTGACCCCTTCAGTCCCCAGGTTCCCTTGTTCTTGCTGAGGAATCAGGAGAGATGGAGAGACCTGATGAGTTTCATCCCTCTCTTGACCAGCAAATTGGTGGAATTTTGTGAGTAGAATAGAAATATATAATGTACATAAATATATCAAATTCCTGAGCACAGATCCAAGTTTTAAAATCCTAAATCCATTTTAGTTACCAGGCTTCTGCTGCAAACCGTTTTGGGTGGAAAAAAATCAGTAATCTTAAAAGAAGTGTTGCTGAATTTGCATTTATCGGGGTGAAATTTATCAGTTTAGAAAGCAGTCCAGAATGCTGAAGCACTTACTTTGTTACATGGACTGCATTAGACATCTTTAACTTTAGGGAGAAATGTTGGGAAAAAAAAAAAAAAAAAGATGAAGAGTTTTTTGGGTAGATGTGATAAGTTTATAGAAATGTGATTATTTTATGGCAGTAAGCTGTTAGAGAATGTGTACTATGGCCGAAAAAAAAAATAACCAATGGATGACTTAATAGGAGCTGGATTTAAATTTTAAAATACTGAATTTTAATTTATGTAACACCTAATTTTAAAGGAGTGCATTGTCTTACAACAACTGATCTGTCGGGTTCATGTCTAGCAATAAAGCAGCTCCTCAAATAATGTGAGTTAAAAAACCTCCAGCGAAAAGTTTCCCTGGGAAGTCCATAAATACCAATTAGGACGTCCATTAGATCGCTTCAAGTATTTCCTTTCACTCATCTGAACCCTCCCCGGGGTAAGTTGTGTGTATGGTTTTTACACGAGGGGACAAAGGTGTAAATCTGCGTGGGTTCGGTGCCACCTCCAGCCCCGCTCAGGGTAAGTTCACCCCGCAAAAAGCCGGGCAGGAGGAAACGAGGAGCTCTGAACCATTATATCATTTCCTCCTCTGCTTCCTCCCAGCTCCTTCTGCCAGAAAATGGCTAATAATGGGCTATTTGCATAGGGCAGGAGGAGCAGGCAGCCTGAAGATGGGCTTTAAAGCTGAAATTTCCCTGCTCAATGCAGTTATAAAAACCGGACTAAAGAGGGCAGGAGATGCTCTGTTTAAAAAAAAAAAATGAAACGCGGGCGAGCAGGCGGTGAAAACTCTGCGGGGAAACAATAATATATATTTCAGTATATAATAAAGTGATTTATTTTCAATAAAAATCTGTAAAACTGCTTTAGTTACTTTGACACCTTGATTAACTGGAGTTCCAGAGATATTTGTGCGCGCGTGAACCTTCTTCATACCAACAGTCCCGAATGCTTTATTGCATCTGCTATTGAATATGTATGTTTTAAAAGCATTTGCTCCACTGTAGTTTTACTGGATGTCAGGGACAAAATAGATTAATATTAGACCTCAGCCTCGCAGAAAACGTTTCTGTGGCAGCGCATGAAATGCGGCGCTCTCCACCGCCGACGCTCTCCCTGACTTATTCCTGGGAATGCTTTATCCAGAGCTACGGGCTCCGGGAGAGATTTATTCCCTCTGAAATCGCTGATTACCATTAT
>CM019220.1:1286266-1386266 GCA_009741485.1 Malurus cyaneus samueli
CCTTATAACCGAAAAAAAAAAAAAATGAAAAAAAAAAAAGTTTTGCAGGAAATTTCAGAGCTGGCTGTAGCGGGAATAAAAGGATTAGGGGAGGCAGGAAGGCATTGTGAGCGCACGGTTAGCGGGATCTTCCTGCGGGCTGTACATTAGGGAGTGCAAAACTTTATTCCTCGTCCTCTGCACCCCACAAAGCAGCACAGCGCCGATAAAGAGGTTATGTTGCACCTTCCAAAGGTCCCAGGGCTCTTTTCCCTAAGCCTCTCCGGGGGGATTTTGGGGGATTTCAATGCACATGACCTCACAGCCCAAGGATATGCGGCAAATACTTTCTCTCGCACTCGAGAGCGGCGGGGAAAATTTGCATCGGGAGGAAATCCTAGCATTGAGAAAGGCTTTTTTTTCCCCCTTTCCTTCGCACATGCAGGCTCTGTGAGCTTCCAGAGGGTGGAGGAGCCTGTGGGAAAGGTTTTTCTCCTGCTTTCTCCTGCCCAGCACGGGGGTGGCCCAGGTGAAGGATTTGTTTCGTGCAGGGCATCCTCGGGTTTGAGCTGGATGCAAACGGCACTGCAGGGATGGGGGAGAAGCTGGAATAACCCCGTCAGGATGTTCTTATCCTGATCTTTTGGAGCTCTTTTCTCTGTACAAATACAAGGGTATGGAGAGCAGAGGATCCCAGAGGGGTTTGAGTTGGAAATGACCCTGAAATCCATCCCAGCGTGGCAGGGACACCTCCCACTGTCCCGGATGCTCCAGCCTGGCCTGGCACTGCCAGGATCAGGTGGAATTCCATCCAGCCCTCCCAGAACAATTCCCAATTCCCATATCCCCCTCCTGCCCTCTGCAGTGTGACCCCATTCCTGGCTCCTGTCCCTCCATCCCTTGGCCCCATCCCTCTCCAGCTCTTGGGCCCCTTCAGGCCCCAAAGGGGCTCTGAGCTCTCCCTGGACGTTCTTTCCTCCAGGCTGAGCAGCCCTAATTTTTGGAAAGGTGGTTTGCAGGACGAGGGGGTCTTGAAGTGTTCCAGTTTAAATAATTTTAAAACAAATCCCACTTCTTCTCCATGAAAAAAAAAAAACAAACAACTTTTTATTAAACTTAATTATGCAATTTGTTATAATTTTAATAGTAATTATTTATATATAAAACATGTAAAATTAATTAGATATTAAAAAAAAAAAGTCCATCCTATGGTTTTTTTTTCCCCCAGTATTACACTCATGTATCTTACATGGGAAGGATGCTCTGGCAGGACTGAGGGGTTCAGTTGGGTCTAGACCACCAGAAGCTGAGTCTCTCCTCATTCCTTTAATAATATGGAATCTTAAATAATGGAGCTTAAATAATATGGAATCTTCCCAGGAATTTTGTGGTTCTCCCTATGACCAAGAACACACCAGCACGAGTTTGAATTCTACTGCTGAATACAGTTCCAGTTTGATTTCTTTTGTCCACCCTGTGTATATTCAGACTGTATCTCACTGGGGAAAAAAAAAGTATAGGAGGTGTTTTTGGTTTTTTTTTTTTTAATATCTACTTAATTTCTAATTTCATACATAAATATTTTGCTATTAAAATGATAACAAATCACACAATAAGTTCTCATAAAGACTTTTTTTTTTTCTAGAGAGAAGTGGGGTTTATTTTAAAACGATTCAAACCCCAACACCTTCAAGAATGTTGAAAATTTGCTGCCTTGTGTACATTGACGAGCTGAGTGGTTTGTTTTTGCTTGAAAGCAGCAGAAGTTTGTTGCTGTTGTGTGTAGTGCAAGCGCCCCGCTCCGAACACCCCGCAGAATACACCACTCCAAACCACCCAGGCAGGTCCAGGTTCTCTTTATTATATCACAGCCTTTTAGCTTTTAGTAATCAGCTCTTTTTCTGTAGTGATATCCAGCTTTCTGAACTGCCCGGTGGCTGTTCCCCTTTTATAGGTATCTCTTATCTCTACCAGGATTGAAAAATGACCAATCCATGCAGTTTAGACAGTTTACATTATGTTCCAGACTCTAATTGGTAAAATGCTTTCATCTATCCAATCCAAAGCAGCTGTCCAGTCCAGCTCCATCCACATATGTATCATGCTCATGCGCATATTAATTCCCGCCCACCCACACAGCCACAAGGACCACGGCCCCTCTAACAATCATCTATCATATTGCCTTCACCACATCAGACAAATTCCTGTTTTTCAACCAAATCATAGTCTATTTTTTAATCGTTTTTTTTCTATATATACGCTCGACATACAAATCATTATACAGCAGTTTTTGTGGTTTCAGTCTCTTTAATTGTCCTTTATCCATGGTCGGAACCATCGAGCAGTACCCAAGACATTCGAATCTTTAGAGACACAGGCGTATCCCCTCCCATGTTAAAAGCTGATAGGTCCGGCCCATTTGTTTTCTTGTGATTAAATACCTCAACTCGTACTCGTTCCGCGCTCAGTCGTTTGGATTTTTGAAAAGTAAATATGGGTCATTGTGTTTTCTCGGGGATTTAACCAATTTAAACATAACATGCTACGTACTATGTTTACAGGACTCAACTCCCCCTTTCTTTTCAAAGCAGACAGTAAATGTTTAGATCTGATGAGCTCTTCTTTTATGATCGCTTGACCTCCAAGTTATCGTATACCTGTTACGTTTAATGTCCCATTGTTTGAAAAATTGCGCACATCTTGCACTAACATAGGCTGGGGCATTATCAGTTTTGATAGTGTCAGGGCGACCAAGCACAGCAATAGCCTCTGTCAATGTTGTATTGCAAATTTCTGCAGGGATGTCATAGGGCTGCCCAGATCACCTTAGAACAAGTGTCAATGGAACGTGAACATGTTTCAGGCGGCCAAAAGGGGCAAACTCAGTGACATCAGTTTGCCATATTTGACGGGGTTGTAGACCTCTGGATTAACCCCCATGTTTTGGAATGGGTGTTAATTCGAGCACAAATCAGGACAAGCAGCAACAATTGATCTAGCTTCTGCCTTTGTATGTTAAACATGCGACAAGTGCGCGAGCAGACTGATGAAAGAATTCGTGAGAACTAGTGGCTTGTTGGAAATTGTTCTGAGTTCCTACTGGCATTGTGACCAAATATCAATAATCTGATTACCCTGACTAAGGTATCCAGGAAATCCTGCTGTGACTGCGGACATGTGTAACCCACCATGGTAACTTCTCTGGGATACCAGTTCCATAATTGTATAAAATAAGGCCTTTAATGAGGATTATTTACGTGCCCAATTAGTGATCGAGAAACACGGTAACCACACCTACCACATAATTTGAGGCTTATTACCAAATTAATTTGTTCTGTCATATGATCCTGAAAGGCTATAATCACTGCTTGTAGTTCTAACATTTGCACTGAACCAGACCCTTGGATACTTTGTGTTGCCATCTTTTCTGCATAATCACATAACCATATTTTTTAGTTTTACTACTTGCATCAGTAAATATAGTTTTGGCATCCTTCAAGGGTTGTTTGCTCTGTAGGTCTTCTTGTTCCAACTGGAGGTTTGTTTTAAACAGTGGGTGACTGGGATAGTGAATATCCACCTGTTGCCCAGTAGGCAATTGCAATGGTTCAGAGAGCTGTAAGCTCATCATAGTAATTAAGAGTTTTTAAGAGGCAAAATACTTTTTCTGGGTCTCTCCTGCCATGGAACGCACTCGTTCCCTCGCCTTTAATAACAATTGACCAATGGCTTCACAGCGCATTGTAATGGTGGCTCGCAATTCATTTGCAAAACGATTCCAAATGAACTGGTCTATTCTTAGGTAATGAGATATCAAAGCCACTACCTCCTTTTCCTTATTATATATTATGATTACAAATCCACAATTTTCAATAACTCTTCGAACCGAGGCTTGAGAAATCTTTGATCCAATTATGTCTAATGCATTTTTTGCCTCTGGTGTGAGGGATCGTGGTTCTGCTGGAGATCTAGTATTTTTCAACAGTGCCAATAACGGAGCTAAATCTGAATTAGTGATGCCGCAATAAGTGCGAAGCCACTGAATATCACCTACCAACTTTTGGACATCATTGACTGTGTGGATTTCAGGTTTTATCAGCATCTTTAGTGGTTTCACCCTGGTTTCTGTGATTTGGATACCTAGATAATTCCATGGAGCTTGTTTTTGGACTTTTTCTGGGGCTACCATTAGCCCGTACTCTGCTAAATATGATAATAATTCTTGCTCCTGATCTGGCAATAATGGGTTAAGACTAGCAATCAAAATGTCATCCATATAATGATAAGTCAAAAGGTGTACATACTTTTGTCTCCAAGGTTTCAAAGCCAGGTCGACATACCATTGACAAATGGTAGGAGAATTTTTCATCCCCTGTGGAAGCACCACCCACTGATATCGCTGTGCTGGAGCAGCCCTGTTTATGCTAGGAATAGTAAAGGCAAATTTATCACTATCATCAGGATGCAAGGGAATAGAGAAAAAACAGTCTTTTAAATCAATGATCAACAGGTGCCAGTGTTCAGGTAACATAGCAGGAGAAGGAAACCCTGGTTGAAGTGGTCCCATGTCCTCCATACAGGCGTTTACCGCTCTAATGATTGTTAGCAATCTCCATTTTCCCGACTTTTCTGGATTGTAAATATGGAGTATTCCAAGGACTTACAAGAAGTTTTATATGTCCAGCTTCAGCTGCTCCTGAACCAGTTCTTGGAACTGTTGCAGCTTCTCTTGACGCGGCCACTGCTCAACCCATACAGGTGTTTTCAGTGACCCATTTAATTTTCAATGTAGGGCGAGAGCTGCCACAGTGGCCGCATGTTAAAGAAGGGTGTTGTCGAACACCCCACTGAGATTAAACGTCACGACCAATGAGCCATAAGGATGTATGTAATACATAAGGCGTTACCCAGGCTTGTTGCCTTCCGAGTCCTCAAATAGTAGAAGGACTCACTTATCTGTGTTGCTGATTGGCCCCGATCCCTGTTACTGATATGTAGCATTCATCAGTCTCCAATTATCTGGCCAAGCAGCACGAGGAATTATGGTACATCAGCCCTGTATCCAAATCATTTCAACATTAGTAACTAACTGGATATTTGGCCCCACAATATGTAGCCAGTTCGCTTGGACGCTCAGGGCCTAAGACCTGACAAAAGGCACAAGTGGAGCTCCTGTAGATCACAAGCCACCATCTTTTCGAGTATTTTGGCCTATGTTTGGAACACAGGAGCGAAATGGTATCAATTGTGCAATTCGACATGCCAAAAGAATTGTAACAGGGGGAAGAAAACACTTTACCATAATTCCATATTACCTGTATAATCAGCATCAATGCAACCTGGTAAAACAAAAATTCCCATTTTAGATGCAGACGATCTCCCTATCAAGAGTGCCGATAACCCATGTCCTAATGGTCCTGATACTGTAGATTTTAGGATGTGGACATTTTGAAATCTTTAATTATTGTGGATTCTGCCACGGCCAGATCGATTCCTGCACTTCCGCTTGTGGCAGAGCGAGTTCGTCGAGACAGCGCCGTCTGTCTCACTTGTGGGATATTTGTAGGCCGCGTCCTGCAGCGCGGCCCCATCCGTTTCCCTGAGGCTGGGGTCCTAGAAGGAGTCCCATCCTTCTTAACTTGACCGACATTCTGCGGCCCTATGTCCAAATTTTTGACATCGATTGCAAACACTATTTATGCCTTGACCTTTTGGCACTCTTATTAGGGCAATCGTTTCATATGACCAAGCTGCACATAGAAAACATGCGCTTTTTTCCCTAGATCCTTTCTTCCAGCTACTTATTTTCCAGTTAGGGCTGCAGCTAAAGCATTTGCGTGTATTTTTGCCTTTTCAGACTTCCTCAACCATTGGGCACGGGCACAGATTTCAAGTATTTTGTTCAAGGAGGCCCTGCAGGTGGGAGGGTGGCAATCAGTTGCTGACATACTGGATTTGCATTTGTATAGCCAATTCTTTGGCCAAAAGTGCTTTACTCGTTATCCACTGTGGGAGCCTTATCTATAGCCTCTTAAGACGATCCACAAAGTGGAAAAAGGATTCATCTGGTCTCGCATAATTTTTGTATATGGGGGATTTGTCGTCGCCCGATTGTGGGAGAGCATAGAAGGCTGCTAATGCTGCATTTTAGATTAGTATCCTTGGGTGAAGCAAAGCCTGTCTGGCACCCTCTCTGAATCACCATTCCCAATCATGAGCTAAGGTAGCACACGAAGAGGATCACCTTGGGGCACTCTATATTTTCCACCTGTAAAATCTCTAACGTCCTGCCACTTGAGAGCCATAGCATATATGTATGGAAGAAGGATAATTCATAATTGCTTTAACATCGGCTGGACAAAATCCTGATATTATAATTAGCAGTGATTGATTTCTTACAGTCGATTGTCATACCATATTGCATAACTGCTTTCTGGATACTCTGCACTTTTCCAGTCTAAGGTTCGTGTATAAATTGTCACCTCTGATTACTGTGCACACAAGTGGAGAAAACATAAATTCCCTTCAATCTGACAATTCTTACCAACCCTTTGTATCTTTTTGAGCTATTAAAATTTGGATCAGAGGGTAAGGCTAGCGCCCCTTTTTGTTCTTCCCCTTGTTGAAAAATCCAGTCTGTCAACCATTTTTTCAGTCCTTCTTATTTTGTCCTCCAGCCCCAGCAGAGCCCTCCCTGCCTCCTCTGTTAACCTCCTTGCGAGATCAACATATTTACAATCTGTGTTTGATATCTAAACCGTATGCTAAAATGAAAAGCGTGCAGAATTGTTCCAGTTTGAGTTGTACATTACCCTGCCAGGAGGATGGGATTGAGTGTAATGGAAGAGAAAGGCCTCTTAGACTACAGAAGATTCTGGTAAATCATAAATTATGTCAAGAGTGAGTGGCCAATCCTGGATTTGCTGAAATGAATATAAATGTGAGGAGCATCTGATGGATGGTGTGATAACTTCTGCTTTAAAGTGCAGACAATTCCCAGCAGCACAGACACCTGAATTTAGGATTGATACTGCTCAGATGCCCACATTTACCTCAGAAGGATTTTTACTCTTTTGCCACTATTTTCTGGTGCCCAGCCCTGTCCCAGCTGCCCAGGGCAGTGGTGGAGTCCCCATCTCTTGGAGGATTTAAAACCAATGCAGATTAAATTTAATTTTAAATCCATCCTTGTCCCCATGTGGCACTGGGGACGAGGGTCAGTGGTGACCTTGGCAGTGCTGGGAATGGTTGGACTGGGTGATAAATCTCAATCCAGGTTTTTGTGCTGTGTCCACCACCTGAATGATGTCCAGGAGGCTTTTCTGTCTTTGCTCTGGGGAAATGGCAACCAGGAAGTTTTTTTAACTTTTGTAACAAAACACAGTAAAGCTCAAAAGCTTCTTTTACATTGAATAAATTCTTTTAGCCTGTGTTTATATCTGTGACACACATATATACACACAGAAATGTGTACAGAATCTAACTCTGAACTTTCCTTCATTTGCTTCTCCCAAAGGCTCTGGGGAATTTTTTTGCCATCATCAGGATTTTCTCAGATTTGGGTTGAGTTCACCTCTCACAATATTTGTAAACTGAAAAATCAAGTTCCTGTGGAGCCTGTCTGACAAATTCCTTTTGTTATTGGTGTTATCATGGCTTATAAAGTTGATTCCCAAGAAATGAAGACGTGGCAGTGTTTATGCCCACAGACTGAAGCCAAGTTTCCTTATGTTTTTTTGGCATACAAAAGCTCAGGTTTAGTGCCCTCAGAATGCATGAATTATGCAGGTTTGACCAGAGAACTCAAAAGAACTGGCACCCATGCCTACCATTTATGGATGATTTCATTTTACTGTCAAATCCTCTCAAACCTGACTCTCTAACACAGCTTTTGAACTCCCAAGGTGTTAAAATTTGCTTTCTGTCCCTCCAGGAAGGCAGAACCTTGCTTGGATGGAGGATGTGTCAGCTCTCTGACCCAATTTAGCTTTCCTTTGCACCACTTTCCCATTTGGAAGGGGCCAGGGAAGAATTCTTTTTAAAAGATATATATTAGTTTATCCTGTTTATCCATAGTTCACAGGCTTTCCCAATTTCTGTAGTATTGGGCAATGCAGCCCATTTTTAACATCCGTGGTACAGCACTCCTGGCAGAATTATTTTGCTGCTTTTCTGGTAGAATTTGAGCTTCTTAAACCCCATATTCTCAGATTTCTTCCTCTGCAGCGTTTCTGATGCACAGCAGGTCTCTCATTTCAGGGCTGGTCCATCCCTTCTTCATCACTGTTCAAACAGAGCAGCTTTATTCAGGGGAAAATTTCAAATTGTTTTGCGGAGGATTAATTAAACCTGAGGTTCTCCATTGAGGTGGAATTCCTACCCACTTTGGGGTGATTTTTTAAAATTCTCTCTAACTATTTATATATTTTTTTTAATTTGTGCTATTTATTCTGTTTCCATGTTTCTGTGAAGTGCCAAAATCAGCTGAGTGTGGTGAGACCAACAAATGCTGCATCATTGCAAGCATCAGGGTACAAAGTTAAAACTCTCCATAGTTCCTAAAGTCAAAACACTGGATTTCTTAGTTTTGATGATCTTTTGGCAGCTTGTGGGTGAGAGAAGGGCAGAGAGAGGCAGAAAGAGAAAAAAGAGAAAGAGAAAAACAGAAGAAGAGAAAAGTGAAAGGAGAAAAGAGAAAAGAGAGAAGAGAAAGGAGAAAAGAGAGAAGAGAAAGGAGAAAGCAGAAAGAAGAAAGGAGAAAGGAGAAAAGAGAGAAAGGAGAAAAAAAGAGAAAGGAGAAAGCAAAAAGGAGAAAGGAGAGAAGAGAAAGGAGAAAGGAGAAAAGAGAAAAAAGAGAAAAAGGAGAAAAGAGAAAAGGGAAAAGAGAAAAGAGAAAAGAGAAAAGAGAAAAGAGAAAAGAGAAAAGGCCTTATTGCTGAAGTCCTTGTTGAGCTCAAACTCATTGTAATTAAGCATTAATTTTTCTTAAATTAGCAATTATTAAGAACCTGTGGCCAGGGCTGTAATGTGAGCTTGTCTGAGCAGGAGGCTTCGCTTTGGAGCCACTGCAGGATGAATTGCAGTCTTAACAAAGTAAATGGCTTGTAAATACACGGACTAATTGGGTATTAATGGAGGCTGTTGTGCACACAGGGCCCTCCACAGCTCCAAATTGGGCTGTCATCCCCAGACCTGATCACCAGGACCTGCTCTTGGAAAGTCTGAAGAATGAGAAACTCACGGTTCAGAGCACAAGCCAGGAGAGAGGCAGGTCAAGGATATTTTTCTCTGGGTAAAGTGCTCTGTAACAGCTCATTTTAAGGCTTTGGGTTGGTTTTGGGTTCCTTCTGCTGCTCTGACCCCTGCAGTGGTCAGTTGTCACGATCTGCTTAACTCAAGCGGGAGTCGTGAGGGTTCGTTATCAGAATCTCAGAGTGCAAAAGAAAACGAGGGGTAAATATATATGCTTTAAATAATCAAGAATAATTTATTTGGATATTTTGCGATAGAAGAGGGTGAGAGAGAGAGAAAGAGAGAGAGAGAGAAGGGAGAGAGAGAGAAAGAGAGAGAGAGAGAGAGAGAGAGAGAGAAAGAGAGAGAGAGAAAGAGAGAAAAGAGAGAAAGAGAGAAAAGAGAGAAAAAGAGAGAAAAAGAGAGAGAGAGAGAGAAGAGAGAGAGAGAGAGAGAGAGGGTGGGGTTATAGCTACCAATGGCTTAGACGAATCCTCTGAGGTTCCATGGGTTCGCCAGCGTCCATTGGGGAGATCCCGATCGGGGTCTTCTCGGAGAGACTTTTTATAGTCTTTTTGAAAGCGGGTGGCAGCAAGCCAGGGGGTTGCAAAGTATGGAAAACCAGCCAAATGGTGGGGAAGAATTTCTATTGTTAAGGTGTGCAGCATGGGCTGTGTTCTCCTCAGGAACGGTGCGACCATCCGTAGTTTACATCCATTGTTGTGCAGTATGGGGTTGAAACGCTCTCTTTCCATCAGCCATCCATGGTTGACATGCTGTACCTTCCAGCCTAGGAGCTGGAAATCTGGCCCCACCTTGATCTGGCTCAGACTCCTTTAAGCAAAGAGTCCCCCTTTTCTCCCCCTCGGGGTTCTCCTTTTTGGGGTGTTCAGTCTCGATGATCAATGATCGTGAGATGGTCAAGGATCTTTAGTACGGTCTCTTACATCAGTGCCAGGGAGGAAATTCAGCCCTGAGCCGGTGCCTTTGCACCTCTGGCATTTTGTGATACGGATTTACAAAGCTCCCTCGTTACACAGGAGAAGTTGCTAAATGGATTTCAAGTCGAAGCAGACAAACACTCAGCCAGCCTACAACAAAACAGGGGAAAAGATCAAATTCTGCCCTTGCTTAAATTCAGGCAGCTCATTAGCATTAATGGGGCTGCACATGGAACTGATGGCAAAATTTGGTTGGGAAACCTTGAAAGATTTCAGTTTAAAAACAGATATTTATGTACAGGCTGGGAGGGAATAAAAAACCCAGCTGAAACTGATAAAATGCAATTTATACCACCATAACAGGAGTAACATGGTGGGATTTTTCCCCCTTCAAGTGGGTAAAGATTGTTCCCAGACCGAAGCCTTCATCACAAGCCAAATTTTAACTGCAAGAGAAATGCCTGAACTGGTGAGTTAAGCCTTGCAAACCTTTTGTTTTTTGATGTTGAAAATGTTATGGTGAAGTCATATGGTGCAAAAACCACCGTGGTAAGCGGGGGCTTTGTCAGTGTGGTGTCTGCAAACCTGGGAAGGGGGAAAATTTCTGTTGTAGAGTCACTTTCCTCTGAAATATATTTTGGAGTGTTTGGGTTCCACTGCAGGAAGGTATCAGATCCTCCATAAAGGGGAAAGTCTCAGAGTTAACATTTCAATCCTAAAAGTGTTTAGGGGAGGGATAGATCAGATATTGGGAAAAAACACAAAAGAGATGCCCAGGGAAGTGTTGAAGTGTCTGTTCCAGGAGGGAATTTAAAACCGTATGGATGTGGCACTTGGGGACATGGATCCGTGGTGGCTTTGTCAGTGCTGGAAATTGGTTGGATTTGAAGGTCTTTCAAGACTTTTCCAACATAAATTATCCTATCATTTTTCTGTGTCCATCATGAAATGTCAGCATTTCTGAGCTTCAAAGGAATTTTGGAATCGTCCTCTGTACTCCCTTTTCAAATGCAAACAAACACGATTGTCATTTTCACCTTAGGTCAGTTCTGCTCAGAAATATTTCCACTCGTGGCTGGGGAAGTCATAATTTCAAATTTTAGAAGCGGAGTGGAGAAACCATAATAAAACAACTGCAGTTCAAAAATTCACCTTAATTACAGTGCACAGGATTCACAAAATCCATGAAATTTTATCTTTCCCAGTTTTGTACACCCTCAAATGCAACTTTCTGGCTCTTTCAGCACAGTTTTTGCTGGCTGGCTGTGCCTAAAGGAAAAAATGATGGCCTGAAGATGTAAAATAAATGAAGAATTTATTTTATATATAACAGGCACTGGGCTGAGGCTGCTCCATGCTGCTCTTCCCCACTACAAGTTTTTAATTATTTGTATTCTGGTGGTGATTTGGGTGAGAACATCCCTCATATTCCCAAATATCCCACCCATCACACATCAAAACCCTCATGGACAGCACCAAATAGAATCTGGGGCCCTCAGAAGGGTCTCCCAGAAATTCAGAGCTTGCCCAGGTAGCTGGAAATTGAGCAGCTCCTTCCAGTACCTACAGTCAGAAATGACATTTATTCAAAATTTCTCAACACCCAGCACAGAGTGTTATTACCCTGGGTGTTATTACCCAATCAGCTGCTCGAAAAAGTCACAAAATCTCAATTAAAACAAAGAAAAATGCATGTTTTGGGGTTTTTTTTCGTTTGTTTTTTTTTTCTTTTTCCTGTGAGCAATAAAAACCAGGTACTTCAGCAAAGCAAGATAACTCAAGAGCTGATGAATAAATAATAGCAGAGGATGAATAATTTAAACTCAGTGTCAGATGCCTTGAACAATCTTTATCCTTGAAACAATAAGATGTGACCATGTGCAGTTTGTGTGCCAGACAGAGAGGGTGGAGGATTAAAATCCTGATTTGGGGAGTTGCACTCTAAAATTCCTGAAGATGTTGAGCAACATCCCATGGAGAACTTTTCAGGAATTAAGAGCAGTAAACTCTTGCCCTGAAGTTAAGGAAGGGCAGATTTTTTTTTTTTGGGTTGTGTTGGGGATGGAGGACATTGTTGTGGAGCTGATGAAGATATTTCAGCCATGCAGGGGATTGTGGGGATTTAAATTGCAGCTGATACATAGATGGGAAAAAGCTTTTCCAGGTTTTTCTCCTTAAAAGAGGGATTGGGGAGTTTCATAAAGCAAAGAAGTCTTTAGCATTTTTTTTTTTTTTTTTTTTTTTAATGTAAATAGAGGATCTTATAAAAATACCCAGGCAAGGGAAACTCTTCTCCCTTGATTTTGCACACTGCTCTTCACCTCATCTTCACACAAAAAGTTTTTTAAGGTTCTCTGTGTAAAGCCTTTCCCTCTTGGAAGACATCAAGAAACTCTTGAGGTAAAGAACTAAGAAACTGTTGAGGTAAAGACAAATTCAACATGCACAGCCCTGCAGAGGAGTTTATTTCTGAAATTCAGTATAAGATCTTTAACCTGGTGTAATCTGGAGTGAAAACACGGTTCTGTTTTTATGAAAAGAAGGATTTTTGGCAAATGTTATCTTTGGGCTTTGATTTAGAGTGCTAATAAATGTAATGGAAATTTTAGGAAGGGGAGAAGTTTCTGGTGAGGGGGAAATGAGCAGTGAGGACACATTGCTGAAGTTCCTGTGCTCAAGGAAGTTAAAATGAAAATGCACCTCGTGCCACAACTCCAGGAAACATAAATTAAAATTGAACAGTGCAAGGTTTGGAGTTTTTTTTTTTTTCAGTTCATTTCCCCACACAGACTGAAGTTCCTCCTGAGTACTTATTACCATTGGCAAACTACCAGACTTCTAATAGTAGTTAAAATCTTATTATCAGCATAATTAACGTTTTATTTATGTTGTTGTGATGCCTGCTAAGGTCTCTTGAGCTGTGATAATATTTTTTTAATACTCTGAGAGTTACAGAAGTGCCCATCTCATCAAAAAGCCCATCACCTGTGTGATGGGAGCAGGTTAGGGAATGGAAAACTGCCCTTTTTTCCAGTTAATCTTGGAGTTTGTTTTCTTCTTGTTTCTCTCTCTTGTGCTACAGAAATTTTGTGACACCAAAATTAATTTGAACAGGAGAAATGGCACTGTTTGTTTATCTCTACAAATAGCAAAAGGCAAATGAAAAGTTAGTCTAAGTCCAACATGTTTTCCCTTTTTTTTTTTCTTATATTGCCATAAAATCAAAGAATTCTGGATCAAGAATTATGGGGAAAATTAAGATTTCAACTTTGAAAGGAGATAAGTAGAGTGCATATGACATTATAGGGGGGAAAAGAAAATAATAAAGTTCAGAGGAAGTTTTACTGAAGTTCCACTTCAGTGGAAATATTCCTGAAATTGGAATTGCTGGATTTTTAACAGGTGAAATACAATTTTAGTCACGTTACAGTTCTCCCAGTTCAAAGGTGCAGTTTTCTGATTTAGAGGATCACACCCAAATCTGCTCCTTGATTTTTTTCCTGTGATACTGAAATCTATGATGTAGATTTGGCCAAGCATCCTGGTGTTCAATCAATCCTTATTAATGAAACAATTTTAATTCTTGATGCGACATAAAGTTTGCAAAAATTGTGGACGATAAAATAATGTGGTGCAATGCCTTTTTTTTTTTTTAATTTAACTTCTGCAAGAAATGCAAATTAAAATTCTCCATGTGCAATTATGGAGTGGATGAAAACACAGGAACTTTAGGGAAATTGTGAGTGCCTTGGGGCTCTGCTCCTTCACTGAAGATCCAAGGATTCCTTGATGCACGAGTTGTATTATTTCAGATCTTATCTTCAGTTGTTATTGGAGATCTGACCAAGTGACTCATCAGCGCTCCAAAATGAGTTTTAGAGAAGCAAAATGCCAAAATTAAACACCCCAGACCAAAAAAAAAATATTGAGAAAGTCACACAAGGAGAGAGCTCACGGGCAGGTTTTGTTCTGTGACCATTCTGTTTCAGGGACTAATTTGCTGTTTCCTTTTTTTAAGGAAAATGAATAATTCCTGTATCTGTAATTTCTCTTTACCTATTGTGCTTTATAGAAATTTCTTTCCTCTTGTGGTCTTTTGTAGCAGTGGTTCGAGTTTTGATGGAGGGATGGTGTCAGAGGATTGTTTCAGTTTAATTTAGTTCAGAGTGAGGATTTTCCATGGAATTTAACACAAATGCTCCTTTTATGAGTGTGTTTAAGCTGAAATTACCTGTCCAGTCTCACCAGTTGCAAGGTGGGATCCTGGCAGGGATGGATGGACCCTAAAAACCCTTGACACCCCCCCTAAAATACCAAAACCAGCCCAAACCCCTCCTCCCTTCCCTTTTCCCTTGCCCAAACCCAAACTCTGATATTTTAAATATTTAAACAGCACAGAGGGGTAAATCTTCTAAACAACACAAGGAGAATTAAGCAGGCAACTTCTCTGGGTAATAACAGAAAGTTTTGCAGCTAATTCTCTCCACATACTGTGCAGAAAATGAATCCCATAAAATACAAATAACTTCTCCCCGAGCACCTGTAGCTTCTTGCTAATATTTAAAATTTATTTGCGTTTCATTTAAATAAATTTTAAAATTGCCTCACGAGCTCTGTGTGCTTGAGTGTCCACACTGCTCCTGGAGAAGGAGTGGCTGTGGAATAAAGTGCAAAGGTGAATAATAAATCACTTTTGTCTTGAAATTTTCATGGTCTCTCGTGCAGTCTGGCCACTGTTTCAGCCTGGGATAGATAAAAACAAAAATCCAAAGGCAGCTGAAAATAGTCCCAAATAGTGCGAGTTTAAAGTAAGAAAAAGGGTAAAAAACCTGGAAGAAGAAATAAGTGGTTTTGGTGTTGTTTTAGGAGGTGCACATACAAAATCCTTAAATCCGGGTCATTTTAATGAACATTTGTGGGTTTCTTGTGTTGTTACCCATTGGATTCCATTCTGTGCTCGACCTTCCCAAAATTAGGCTGTGCAGAGATGCTGTCCATGTGATTTAACCCTGCTGCCAGGACCAGCTGAGCCAAGCTCTTCAAGGAGGGGCAGTGCTCATGGCATCTCTGCTGTTTCCAAGAGTTGATCTCTTAATTCATCGATTTAACTTTATTCTGTACCAAAAATCTGTGCTCTGAAGGTCAGCAGCGAGTAGGAGCAGAGGGAAGAGCATTACCCTTTCCAGAGGAAAAAAGGTCTCTCTTTTCTGGGAGAACTTTGCAGCTCTGTGCAAAGTTCAGGCAATTCTTTCTGAATTTCACTTGGAAATGAGAAATTTTCCAGCATCTTTTTCTTGACTTCATTTCTCTTTAAGGAAAATCTCCTGACAGACCTTAAACCCATCCCTGGCAGTGCCCAAAGCCAGGCTGGACAGGGCTTGGAACACCCTGGGCTGGTGGGATTAGATGAGCTTTAAAACCCCTTCCAACCCAAATTATTCTGTGATTTTGTGATCTCATTTACCTGTGGAAAGATTTTTCCAGAACAATACAATAAATAAATAAATTGCCGAGGTTTGTGCTCCCAGCACTGCTTACACCAAGTGATGAAATGGCTCATGGCATTCCAGACCCAGCTTTAATCTTGCCCAGGGTAAGGTAGGCTCGTGTTATTTTATTTGACCCTCCTTTCATGTTGCCTTCAGTGCTCTGGTACGGAACCAACCCAATCTAATTCAATTCAGCACCACTTTACCCTTCAGTCAGAGCAAACCTACAGTGAGCACACAAAGGCCACTGTGATGGTATCTCCTTTGATCTTCAGCTTGCTCAATCTACTTCCTACTGTGCTGGCTCACAATTTCATTTTAATAGTTAAGTAGTTTGGACATCATTAAAAGAACTGTGTCTGGAGGCAGTGATATGGCACTGATCAGTTTGTCAAGTAATTCCATTAAAAAAAGTTCACAGCTCTGTCCTGATATAATGTAGAGAAAATGTCTCATTAAAAACAACTTTTGTAAAATACTTTCACCCATTTCAACTTAAAAAAAAATGAGGATAATTTCTGGAGACTCGCTCTTTCCAGTCTAATACATCATCTTCTTTTCATCTCCACTACTTCCTGCCTTTTTTTTTTTTTTTAGCAATTATTAATAATTTTGTTGCCCTGCTTAATTTTCATAAGTGGGCTCAAATGTATTTTTGGAAGCTGTGCTAACGATGGCCTGGGTTATGGTTTGGGCTAAAGGCCTGTTCAGCATGGAAGTGGGGTCAAACATGAACCTCCCAGCCCTGGGTGAGACTGAACCCTATTCCTCCCTAACTGGGTGAATTCCACGAGCTCTGTAGCCTCACACCATGGCTGTGCCCACAAGAGGAGCCAGTGCTGTGTCTGCCAATGAAATAATCCCAGAATTCCCTAAATCCACGTCCCATCCACCACCTCAATCCATACAACTCCCCACTCTTCTTCCTCCAAGCTCTGCAAAATTTCCTACCTACCCATGCTAGAGATTTGCTCCAAAATTCACATAAATATTCTCAACCTACAAGTTTTTCTTTACATAGTTTGATTTTTTTTCCAAGTGATTTCCTTTCTCGACCATAATATAAATGTCAACAAGGCAGTAACTATTTATTTCTTATGGTGAATTATTTCTCTTCGTGCCTGAGGTTCGGAGAAGTCAACCTGGGACAGAGTGACCAGTTTTTTGAGGCAGATCCCACAATCTCTTCATCAAATCTCAAGAGATAATTTACCTACTGCACACTCTTTGGTGAAAGGTAGATTATTTGTTCGGTCTTTTAAATGCTAGAAAACTTTTATTTCTAGGAAATTCAGTGTGTCGGCTCCGCTCTTACCTGTTGTATTTCTCAATAAGCCACATTCTCAAGCATTACACATGTAAATTGAGCAAGAAATTTTTGATAATTTGAGCAGTGAGAGGGCTAAAAACTGGTTCCAAAATGCAGGTTATTGTCCCTGGATGAGAGCAGCAGGAGCAGGACGAGATGCTGGCTGACATGAGGAGGTGTAGGAGCTCTCTGTCTCCTAAGAGCAGGAGCAGCCAGCTTTGATCCCTGCGGAGAAAGGAGAGGAACAGAAGGGGACACAAAGTAGCTCCAGACCAATTTGCCTGAAGATGTGTCACTCTGCTTTATGTTCCTGCATTTGCACTGGGACCTGAACCTGTCTCTTGCATTAGCTGAGGGTTTCACAGACAAGGGTGTTGCATGGGCTGAGAGTGAAAAAGGTGATTTGTAGGCACTGATGGTTGATTTTATCTGAGCTTAAAACATCATGTGCAGGCTGAAATTTAATTCAGTATTAACATCCTGGTTTTTATAATTTTCACCTGCCACACACTTGTAACAGAATGTGTGCATTGAACATTTGTATTCTGAGCTTATTTGAAGAGAAACTGCTGCCAGTGCTGCCTGCATGAATATTGAGGTTTGGTTTTGATGGCATTAAAATCAGTTCTTCATCCACGTTCTCTGATGAAGCTGTTTTGTCAGCTGGAAAAGAATAGATTTGAGAGGGTTTAAACAAAGTAGGAACAATTAACAATGAGCAAAGTCCATAGAACTTAGAGATGCTAAAACGAATGAAAGAATACAATCAAAGGCGCTCGTCTGTAGTGTTGATTTTGCTTTTTTAAGAAGTTCTTTTAAAAATTCCTTAAAAAAATTGGAGCAGATCCTCAGTTTTATAATTTTGATCTGTTTGAGCAGGTATACTCCACCTGCAAGGGCAGGAAATAATTGTCAATGCATAAACAAATGCGTCTCTCCAATTTCCCACCCTGAGGAAGACAAAAAAAAAAAAAAAAAAAGAAAAAAAGCGAGACAAACCCACAGAGAATACCTCGAGCCCTGGTATCTCTTAAAATAACAGCTGAAAGAAGAAATTTGAAAGCAAAACAAAGAGATAAAGAAGCATCAGCCGCTCAAACCCCTTAGGTATTCTACCTTCCAGTGTGCGCCATCTGACTGACACACTTCTCCATATGCTGAGGAGGAGAAAGAACTATTCCCAGCTAACCCACAATTATGCCTTCATTATTTCTTTTTAATCTCCTCAGAGCTCCCATAGGGCCTCGTATTTGGTTAGATGAATGTCCCTGCAACAGCCCAACTCCGAGAGCTCTGCGAGTCTCCGTGAAAACTTTCATGTTATGCTTCGTGCAAATTCGGTCCGGAGCTATTTTTATCTTCCCCTCACTCTCTTTTCTCATCCCGTCATTAAATAAATTATTTTCAGGGCTGCTTTCAGTCACTGAAGGATCGGTTAGGATGGAATAGAAATAAGAGATATTTCAGTAATTTTTTTTTTTCCCCAATGGTGCTTTTAGAGGTATTTGTATTTTTTTTTTTTTAAGATAAATTGATTTTTAGACATGAAGCAGGATTTGGACCACTTACATAATTCTGTGCCAAAAATCCCTGGATTTCACTGGAAAAAAACTGTGTGACCTATTAGTCACGTTGAATGTGCTTCCCATATTTCACACTCTGCTCCATGCAGATCTAACGGAGATAAAAGGATATAAACAGAGATAAGTATTTTTGCCTACCTATTCTGTCTGTAAAGTTATTTCGCTTGGGGGCCCAAAGTATGAGCAGTGTAGTATTAATATGGTGAAATTGCTACAATTATGTTGTACTCCCACATTACCTTTGATGTGATATTTTGCAAATTGTTCTGCGCAGAATTATTTCGCCATGGTTACATTGTAAATGTCATTTTGTGATGAGATACTTGGAGATGTATATAATGACTTATAATAAACTTTATGGAAGAATCATAAATAAGAGATTAAAATCTTATAGATTGCCATGGTTTTTTTTGCATCCTTTTTCTGTACCACCTGTCCTGGTTGCTTGGATTTGAACATTATCTTTCTTTTGCAATTCAGAGTTTACTTGGCAAACTTTGTGCTGAAAGAAGGTGACGGAAGGACAGGGCTGGCTCTTGTCGCTTCATGCCCTTGATTTTGTGCTCAGCAAAGCATTCAAATCTTCCTTTGGCTTCCAGATCATTGTTTTTGATTGTTAAATCAAAATTCTGTCTCTGGTCTCAACTTCTGTCAGGTTTCTAACCAAAACCCAGTTAGAATCTCATGTTTTCTGTGGTGGGGGCCAAGAAAATGAATTAATAATCTATCTTAGATTTTGTAACTTTAAGGTATCATTTTTGTAGTTGCAGACAGATGACTTATGATGATTTAGAGCATTGGTCTCTTCAGGTCCTTAGCAGTTTCATGAGAATTAACTTCTTACTCCCTGTTCATCTTGAATATAGAAAATAAAAATGCAGGAATTGGATCCCCAAAGGACGTTTTACATCAAGAAACACGAAAGCCCAAACACGCCAAAATATGGGAAGTATTGACTGGAATAATCGTGTGTGAGGAAGAAGATGAAAAAAAAAATTAAAAATAAAAGAACAGCAATTACAGTACATTGAAAAGACCACATTTCTGCATTTCCAGAAACTTAAAGAAGAAATCAAAACCACATTTGTGGTTTTACTGCTAACTGGAAGCAGGAGAGTATCACTTCTCTGGAGCAGGGTCAGACAGAACCTTTTACTGTGGCTTGCGGATGAAGGCTGCAGAAATACACTTAATGGGCTGAGAAAGAGGGTGTTGAAAATAGATCCACGAATGATAATTTGAAAAAGAAGTTGCCAGTCCCAATAACTTTCTCAAACCCACATCTTGGAAAGCATTTGTGCTATTTTTGGAGCATTATGAAGTCCATCAAAAAGTGCAATCAGCTTTGAACGCAATAAAATAAAAATCAGGTTTGCAATTATGGTCTGGTTAAAATCTTCAAAAAGTGGGGAAAGTTTCTCCATGAGAGAGGATTTATAATGGCTTTTGTAATGGAAGATGTCAGTAGCTATTGGTAATCTTTGTATTTCATTAAGAGTAATTGTCTCAAGGTGTTTTACTGCGCCATCCTTAGTAAAATTTTATTTCATTTTTTTTCCAAGTGCATTAAAGCCCTTAATTTAAGTGTTTAAAGGACATTTTGTTCCCTTAGATACATGCTGAAAGAATTAAAGATAAGTGAATAAGATCAAGATGTGTTTATCAGGCCATAAAACTACCTTGAACTTGTCGTGGAATGCTGCTAATGAGGAAGGAACCACAATCAGATATAAAAAGTTGCAATTATGGGGCAGGATTTGCCCCCTTCTGCTGCTTCCATGATGTGCTGATGAGGTTCTGGTGTGGAGCCATCCCTGGAATTTCTGCTTTGGATAAGTGAGGAACTATCCAGATTGAAGATGCTGTAGGTAAGGCTGGGCCGGCAGGAAGGGTGGTGTTTTATGCTGATAAACCCTTTTTAGGTGGCCATTTCAAATGTGTGTCACAGCCCCCCCGGGCCCTACCTTGCTGCTGTCCCCAGCTGCCTTTGGGATGGGATTCTGGAAGTTGATATTGTCCCTGTTCCTGTGATTCCATGGGACGTTACCGTTGCTGGTGGGGTTTGTGGGTTGCAGCAGCCTTTGGAAAGCCAAACATGAATATCCAGCATTCCCAGCATTCAGTGTGGATGATTTCTGACACCTTTGCCCAGGTTTTTGGGGTTTATTTGGTGATGGTGTTAATCCAGCAATCGCTTCTCTCCCAAGTTCATTCCTACCCCCAGGCTCAGTCTCTTAAGGACACACTGTGAACCGATGCTTAATTAACCACCTGCCTCCCCAATAAGAGCTCATCCAGTGCAATCCTGAAGGGGCTCCTGGTGGAGGAAAACCCATGTTTTTAATTATAATAACTCATTTTATATTGTTTCAGCACTCTCTGTGTCATAGGCAGGGTGGGGGAATGGTATCTCAGCGATTTTTTAGTTTAAAACACAGGTGTTGGAGATGAAAGATGACTTTGAAGGAGTTAACTGAGATGTGCCAAGTGAGTAAAATCAGATCAGTCTTTAAATTATTCTATTTTTTTCTTTGTCATGAACCAAGATTACCTTAGCATTTACAAGTTGAATCTTCAGCCAGAGAGCCACAATCTGTGGGCTTTAAACCCAGACTCTTGGCCGCTGCTCCAACTCAAGCACCCCTCACTTTGTTTAAAGCTCAAGCGCTCCAAATCAAATAGCCACAGCAAAATTAGGTTTTCAGACTTGGCAGTGGGATAGATTCAATGAAATTTCTGTTTAAAGTTGTGCCGTGAGGGCGATGTTACGAGCTGGCATGGAGTGACCCCTCCATGTTGGGTGGAGAACGTGATTCGTGGGGCCGAATTTTGGGGCACAGCCATCGAGTGACGCTCACAGATAATTTTACCACTTTTTTCAGCCTAAATACCTCAGAATCCACAAAGACAGCTCCTAGACAAAGGGGACACCGCCATAGATTTCTCCCTTCATAATGACAGGAACATCTCTCTCCGTATTACTCAGCTAATGAAGGAATAGATCTGCCGCCAAGTTCCTGGGAGGCTCATTTTCTTGAGTACAGTAGTAAAAGTTAGCTGATGGATGACCTAAACTGCTTAATGCTTCCACTTATAACTTCTGAGCAGCAAGGCGTAGCTGGGAGAGAGCTGAAGGAGCGATCCTCGGGAGGCCCCAGTGTCCTTGTAGGTTGTCAGAGTCAATGAGCCAGGTTTATTTCAAATGGCTCCTTAAATGAACATTTATTTTGTGCCAGTAACACGTTTTTGATTAACAGCTCCTTTTGACTAATTTGCTTCCCAAAACAGCCCAATAAAGGACTCGTTTAAAACATAATTAAAAGCATGTTATTGCTAGTAGTTAATACTGATTAAAACAGGCATTAAGACAATTATCGTTGAAGGGAAGTAAGCACCCCGTAGTCAGTATAGAATCCGTTCTTACAGTTTTTATGCATTGCATACACAAGTGGGCTGCCTGCCAAACGTGCAGGAGTTCTGATTCTGCACAAAATTGTATCAAAATTTGATTCTAATTAATTTTTTTTTAATGGACAAGCAGCCTGACAATATTTACGTTGAGTTATTTGGATTTGGGCTTTTAGAACTGACATTGAAGTTCAAGTTGCCACTTCTTGCCTGGTTACCGAATTGACTCGTAAGAAAAAAAGTGTCCCTGTGACTCTGCCTTGTGTTGGAATTTAAAGGATGGGATTTCTTAACCTGGGCTTCAGGTTTTGCGTCTTTATTTTCAGGTCTCTGCAGCTTCAGATTGTAAATTAATTGATTTTTTTTAAATTAAAAAGCAAAACACACTCAAATTATTGACTGGCAGAGGTGGGAGTTATTGGAGCTGCAGAGAAGGAAGCTAGTTGGAAAATTTTGAAGTCTCAATGTTTT
This sequence comes from Malurus cyaneus samueli, assembly GCA_009741485.1. Lineage (NCBI taxonomy): Eukaryota > Metazoa > Chordata > Aves > Passeriformes > Maluridae > Malurus > Malurus cyaneus. Next base: position 1,308,678 of record CM019220.1, read on the forward strand.
GTAGTGCTATTTTTTAATTTGTTTATTTGGTGGTTTTGGCTGTATTTTGGTGGGGGTTATGTTTTTTCAGGGTTTTTTTACTTTGCATTTTTTTTAATGTGCTTGAGGGGATTTGGGGGATTTTTTTTTTGTAGCTGAGTGCACAGGTTTTGCTTCAAATATATCCTGAACTCCTCAGAAAATTCACAGAGAAATAATGTCATGCTCTTCTTATTAAAATAATGGAACATTTTCCATCAGAGTGAAAAATCAAGGGTAACTTTTTAGGATAAAGGGCTTTAATTATGACCCTGTAGCTTTGTATACAATTGTATCAAAAGAAAACATTAAAATATGTTTTTCACCACTTCAATTTTTTATGTGAAAATTTTACTTGACATTTAACACTTGTATTTCTGTTTTGAACACCTTAATTCCTTCAATTCTCAGCTGCATTCTGTATTATGCTTTGTAGCATAGAAAAGTACATATTCCCTGTAATTCAGTTTAATTTAACAAATTTCTAAGATTGGATGAAGACTTTTGAGGCTATTTTTAAGTCACTTCATCTGCAGTTGGAAATTTTGAGGGATTTCAACTAAGGAGATGTTTTCAGCATTGATTTCAGCATTTTCTGCCTTACCCCAATGTAGTATTAATATTGAAGAGCATCCAAAATTATTATAAAAGGCCTTTAAAACTGACTCAGGGAAATTGTTTTCTTATTTCCAAATGTGCATTTGATTATGTCCAGGTTTGGGGTTTTTTCCTAATTAAAAAAAGGAAATTAAAATATACTAAAGGTTATTTAGCACATAGTTTTACACCTTTGCCTGTAGAGGTTTTCACAGTAATATCAGCTAAAAAAAAAAGTAAACTATTTTTTTCTCATATTTTAGCACTTTTAGGGACTGAAGGAAAAGCCAGAGCTTCTCTGGGCAGCCTGTGCCAGGACCTGGCCACCCTCACAGGGAAGAATTAATTCTTCATTATAAATTATTACATTTGATATTATAATATCACATCTAAACCTCCTCTTTTCCAGCTTAAAACCATTCCCTCTTGTCCCATCACTGCATTCCCTCTTCCTTAAGCCAACCCACACAAAACCTGAAGTTTTCTCTGGAAAAACTTGATTTTGTTCCACTGTAGGACCTCACTGCCCTCCCTGTTTGGAGGCTGAACCAGTGCTCAAGGTGGAAAGACAAATTCATTCTGTTGAAGAGCAAAAATCATAACTATGACTTTGCATATAATTAAAATCTCATAAATATCTTTTGCACTTCCCTCCTTATTTTTCAGAAAATATCAGATGTGGATGTAATCCTCTCACGGGAACCAATATCTCTCTGTTTATCTGCTTTAATTAAACTGTTTGTTAATTCTTGGGAATAAAGAAGGGGAAAGGAAAAAAAAATTATTCAGCCAGTATAGTTTAATGGATTTTTAACAATGACAGATTGAAAAGCGACGAAAAATAAATAATACAGTTGTTAAAACTAATAATGTTACAAAGGTAAAAAGACATCCCTGTAGGCCAGGAGAAGAATTAACACAAAGAGACAAATCCCAACCACCCTGCAATCAAAGAGTAGCCAGCTTTCTTCTTTTCCCACTAGATGGTCTGGCAATTAATAGCCCATTTGCAAGAACATCTGAGGAGAGTGGGGCAGGACTGGAGGAGAAAAATCCCAAGGATTTGAAATCATAGTAAATACTAAGGGGAAGTTGGATTTAGCTGTGGACTAAATGTGAAATTTGGGGGTTTGGTGGTAAATTATGAATTATGGGTTTCTATAGCTCTTGCAAACGGCCCTGGTGACAGGAGGGGGAGAAGCGAGGAAGGGAAAAGGGGCAGACAGACATAATTGGAGATTTTGGGGAGGAATGGTTTCAGCAGACTGCAGAGGTGAAATTATTGCAGTGGATAAGAGAGATATTGATATGGAGCCATTGACACGGATCTATTGCTGGCACAAAATGCTGGGGACTTTTAGAGCTCCTTCTGACCTTCCTGTGGAATAAGGAGAACAATTCCATAGGAAAAAGAATGAGAAAAAGCATCAATTTTTGTAGGGAATACAAAAAATTGAATAAACTTTTCTGTTTCCTAAGAGCTGTGGAGGCAGGAAAAGCCAGGATTGGAGATGTTTTTAAAGAGGGGGATGAATTTGCTGGCCTGGGGACCACATGGAGCTGTGAGAGGGACAATGTGGGGTGGTGGCAGTTCCTGGCAGTGTCCCTGGATGCCACAAGGACAGCCTGGCTGCAGAGGGAATCGAGCAGGCCTGGCAGGTGGTGGCACAAAGGTCCAAATGTCCCCACTCATGCCAGGAGGCTCCTGAGAGCAGCAGGAGTGTCAAGCACCAGGCAGGTCCCAAAGCTGCCAGGATCTTTGTAGGGATGAGAGAGAATCCCACAAAATTTCCTGCAAATGACTCAAATCAGATAAAATAAAACCCACAAACAAGGACAGAGAGAGACAGCAGAGCAGAAACCTTTCTGCTTCAGCCCTGCCTGCCCCCGTCACTTGGAGCTTTCTCCATTTGAAAGTGAAATTTCTAATTTTATTCAAATAAAGCCCGGCTTTCTTGTGTTTAAAAGACTTCTGGTCTGTGGGGATCTCACTGTAGGTGATGGCTTCAGCAGATCCACTTCAAAGCTTTGGCGGATTCCGTGTCCTATCAGAGCAGGCACTAATTAGTGGAGCTGAGGGCCCAATTCCTGGGGGACAGAACCCAACTGATACAATAGCATTATACTGGAATTAGTCCACTACACCAAAAGAATAAAACCTGCATAGGCAGAACTCGGTGGCAAATTTCTAGTCAATTCCAGTAAATATAGGATTGGGAATTAATGAAGAGATTGGGAAAAAAAAAACCAACAAACCCCAAAACCTTGTGGTTATTCTAGAATTGCAAAGAAAAAGATCTGGAGCTCTTTTATATCAGAAGGGGAAGAAAATGTTTGCTGAACAACTCACAGAGTATGAGAATTTTAAGACATTCTCATATTTGCTCAACATAAAAGAAAGCAGGAGATGTATAATGTGTGTATATAAACATATAAAAAGGGCATTTTTCTCTTGTATACAGAAGAGGAGGGGGAAAAAAGGAGTGATATGTGAAAGGAAACAGGTGGGCAAAGATGGTGCACAGTAGAATAAACTCATTATTTGCCATTTGAACGTGCGGGATTGCTGCTGATGTCAGATGCATTTAGCATTTTACCAACCTATTAGAGGAGAAAACGAAGAGCATCTGTCTTAAAACTTCCAAACAGAAATAAAACAGAGAGGGAAAGCTCTGAAAGTTTGTGCTTTGATACCTTTGCTTCCCCACCACTCAGCAAGCAATTGCAGATTGAAATGTTTGAGATCTCCTTGGTGTGGCAAGGCTTCCCAGCTCCTTGCAGGATAACAAGGAGATGGATTTGTTGAGACGTTTTAGGAGGGGAGTGCTTTTGGAAGGGGAAATTGGATGCTGAGCTTTTGTTGTGATAGCTCTAAGACTCTGTATTTTGGCTTCGAGTTCTGAGACTCCATTTGAAGAAGGGGGGAAAGGGGAGAAAGCAGCAGAAATTATTCAGGTGTCAAACAAAAGTCTCTTCCAAGAATAAGATTTATTTCACTCCGTAACCCCTTGCCAGAAGTTTGTGTTTTTGGGAAATGAAAATTTCTGTCTTGGTGGTATTAGTAAAGCAAAACCAGCTGAGCACATTCAAACAATGGACAGAGTATGTCTCTGCTAATTTTGAATTTTCTGGCTTTTGTCACTGTATGTCACAACTATAATTATTATTTAAACATAGAGATGAACTGCAAAACAGAAATGAAACTTTAGCTGAGAAATGTATGAAAGAAAAGTTCCTGCTAAGCTGTGGAAACTCCAGCACAGCTACACATTTTAATTTATCCTTGTTTAAAATTCTGCCTCTGCCATCTGCAATTACCCCAGTGCAACGAGATTACCCCAATGAAATGTTTATTTATCTGCAAAAAATAAGTTTACACGGTGGTTACTGGGGAATTTTGGCACTTCCTGAGGTTGAATGATGAGCAGAGAGTTACTGTCTTGGCAGAGACAGTGGTGCTCACCTGAGAGCAAGAACTGGGGCCAGGGATATTCCCTTCTGTCTCCCAGCTGGCAGATCCCTTCTTCCAGTCAATGTGGAGCAAAGTTTTTTGTTTCTTTAGTCTGGACAACTTCACATTTTAACTAAATTGTAGTCGAGTGGGATTATTTTTTAAATGCAACAGAATAACCCACCTATAACTGTATAATTAAAAAAAAAAGTCTATGTAAATAAGACCTTCTCTCTAAAACTGGTAAAATCTTGTGCATACACTTAAAACCGAGATTAAATTGGAATGAATGTTTTCCTGGATGTGTTGCAGTGGGACAAAATAACTCTTATTTTTACTTTTCATCCATAACCAGGTGTGATGTTTTGCTGCTGATATTTTCTGTTATAAGGACTTTTATTAGGAACATTAGGGGAAGACCTACGGAAAGCTTGAAACTGGGATTCCTGTCACCTCTCAAACACTCATATCTACACAGTCATAAAAGAATAAAGGGACTTTTTAAACTAGGTATATTTAACTTTTTTATTTAAAAAAAAAGTTTTGGGTTTTTTTTTTTTTTGCAGCAATTTTTGTGCTGGTTGCTTAAGCTGAGCTCAGCTAAACATTTGAGAGTCCTGGCCTGGATTTGGTTCTCAACCTGGGAAATGTAGGGTTATTTTTGTGTATCAACAGTGGGGTTTGTGATGAATTAGATGGGATATGCTTCAGAAATCATCAAACAATGACATGAGGTTCCTTCCTTAATGGGAATAATCTTCTCTTTGGATAGTTTTGTAAAAGCTGCTCTTGCCTTTCGGTCCACAGAACCAGTTCATATGTCCATCCTTAGAAACACCCTTTTGTTTTACCTGGTTTACATGTCCAAATAAGCTTTTAAATGTTAAAAACCAGAATCCTGCACAACGACAAAAAGAGTCTATTGGTAACAGTAGGCAGCGTGGTATTAAGTCACTGATGTCCATACGCTCTGAATCTCTGCTCTGTTTCCTTTTTCCCCCTCTGGAATGATCTAAAAAGGCTTTGGCGAGGCGGGATCTTACAACATCAAACCCTACCCAAGGCAGATTTTCTCAAAGTGCTTGCGCAGCACAGAAAGTTTAAACGCTGGCACCGAGACAGGTCTGTGTGGTACACGAGAATTCTTACATTTGAATGTTTCTATCCTCCGAGCCTTTCTGTGTCAAACTTTAAGTGGAACTGACTGTTTATCCCGGTTGATTTTGACTAGTGACGCCTTCCAGGTTGGAGGGCGCTCCCTTCACTCTGTTTCCCATCAGCACTCCTTGACTACTGGCATGTGGTGCCAATTTGTTCCTTCTGTACAGAGAAGAAAAGGAGTTTGGATTTAATTTTAAGCCTTGACACGAGGTTTAATTTGCTAAAAAGGGGAGCTGTGCCATTGTAAATCTTGGAGGAGACACCAAGGTTGCAAAAATTGTCAGCCCAATCTGTTTTGAGCACCATTTCAGGCGTTCCATTAAAGGAACAATATTCCTTTTCACAGCTTGTTCAGCTGTGTCAAACCACACAGGTTACAGTGGAGCTGGCTATTTATTGTACTTTTTGTTGCTTTCTAATCAAGTTTTTTTTCTTATGAGGAGGGAAATTTACATGCTGGATATGTTTTATCAATACTACAGATTGGAGAAAAAAGTTATTATTTTTCAGGTGAGTAAAGATCCAAGCACAGCAGATTAAGGCTTTGCCAGAGAGACTTATAGAAAGAATAAAATTTCTTTCTAATTAAAACCTCCCAGAATTTACAGAAATAATCACATGCTGGGTCTGCTGCCATCCTTTTGAGAGGAAAGCTGGTAGAGCATGATGTTGGCACTCAGTCCCTGCTTTATTGCTGGTGTTGAGTCAGACCATGCTTGACTCTAAAGGCTTTTGGCCCCGTGTGTGGATTCTGATCTTGCCTGGGATGATGTAAAAAGTCCCCCTTCCTTCACTGCTTGTGTTGCAGCAGAGGAGAAGGTTTAGCATGGAACTCCACATCTCTGCTGACAACGTGAATTTGGTCATTGACTCCGGGTCAGGGTTTCAGCCTCTGTCCTAATTCTTTGTAAATGTTTTCTGAGCCATGATGATATTACCAGGGAAGGGCAGTATGACGTGATGGGATTTGGTAAATATTTATTTAAGCTAGTCTGGTTTTAAAAAAAATAATCATTTGGAGCTGGTTAAAGCTCAGAAATTTCGAAGTATACCAGCAAAGCTATAATACATTAATGTATACTAAACCCTACACAGTATCTTGCTTCAGACCTTTTATATTTTGCTTTTTAAGAAATGGATGTCTGACCCAATAGTTCATTTATGCTCATCCGTCACATAAGTCCTTTTTATTTCTTGGATTAAGTGCTACAGACCTAATAAATCATCGCTGCTCTTCTGGCACCATCCCAGCTCATGCTGTCAATCTGGGCAGTGTGCGTGTGTAATGTTTTAAATTCTGCAAACCAGCAAGTTTCTGTTAACTTTAACTCTGTGGATTACAGAGAAAAGAGGAGAGATGAGAGGTGAGCCACGAGCTGCACAATTTATCAAAAACATTGGCCTGGTTGGAAACAGGGCCTGGTTCTACATTTCCAGTGGCTTTTTTTTTAAAAAAAAAAAAAGACAGAATGAGCATTGTTTAACAATTTGCCAAAACAGAAGGGAATGTGGATCCTGTTTTCTTTTTCCACGAGAAGCCAGGTGGGACTGGGGAGGGTGGGAGCCATGGATGTGTCCCTCTGGGAGTTTGGGAGCAGTGGGGCAGCAGCAAGGGTGCAATTCTGTTATGTGCAGTTCAAATACAATTTCCTGCACCTTTGAGCACAAGCATTTTGATTTTTCCCAGATTTTAAGCCCAAGGTCTATGTTGTCCATCATATCCCCATTCCAGATGATGGGATTTGTGGAAAGGAGGTGTTGGGTGCTTTGCAGGAAGCCCCATAGCCAATTTACCTGAGCACAGCTCCTGAATTATCAGCTCTGTCTCCTAGAACTTTCTCTCCTGGTTTTTAGGATGGTTACTCCTCCTGAAGGTGAGGGAGGAGTGCAGTTAGAGCCTCCTCTCCAGTTCCTCACCCTGCTCCTCTCTGACTCCTCAGTGGGAAGCTCCAATTAACCCTTTGGACCTTTAGAGTGAGAAATCCTGATTTCTGAGCCGCAGCTCTCACCGGTGTCTGGCAGTTTTGATGGAATTGAGGAGGTTGTTTTAATCACACACAGCAAATACCATTCTTAAACAATAGTTCACATGCAAAATCAACCCAAATTTATGGTGTCCTACAACATTCCAGAGAAGATGGATACTGCAGAGATTAGGGTGGGATTGATCACCTTTCTAGAGCTAAGCTGACTGCAAGATTCTCTTGGCTCATGAGCATCATGTGTTTATCACATTTGAGAGTGGATTTCAGTGCACGGAGGATCTGTACCCAGCTGATCTAGAAACCAGCCTCAGATCGCTGAGCAAACCCTGTGTCAGCTGCTGCTGAGAAAAGCCCCATGACCCAGGACCAGCCCTCCCTCCACACCAGGCACAGGATTGAATTTGGCTGCCAAAATCCAGCTGGAGCCCTGGAGCGGTCCCCTCTCCCCTCCCACTGCCCCACACTGCAAGAGGGGAAGATTCTTCTGCAAGGAGTCCTCTCTGAGCTTCCTTCTCATCCCAATCATCCTAATATTTGCATTTAGGGCAAGGCAGCAGCCTTTTTGGGACTGGGGTGACCTGCAAGGTCTTGTGATAAACAAAATGTTGTTTACCTGCAACAAACAGGGAGAGAAATCCTCTCGCACGTGATTTCGGGAATGTCTCAGGCATCCATCCTCTCTTGGTCCACACAGACAAATTACATCCAGAGGCAGGCACTGTTTGTGCAATTAATCAAGCCCGTCCTGAAGCCAGCATAATTTGGAAAGATGACCATTTATAGAAGATTTGTTGTTTGCTGACCGCAGTTACAATTATCTACGGGAACAGATAGGTCAGATTTATTTAAGTTGCTTTTTTTGGTAAAAGCAGTATATTCTGTTAAAACTGGCCAGCGAAGAGATTTGTTTCCATGTGGGTGTGTATTTCAACGCTGTGGAAAAATGGTTATTTCATAAGCTCGAGCATCAATCTTTGGATTTACACAAATTTAAAATTATATTCCTAAGAGTTTGCAGTGGGAGCCAAGAGTTATTTTCTGGTTATTAATCTTTCTCCCCTATCCAAAAACATCCCCAAACTTTGTTTAGCCGTGCAGTCTCTTCAGACTGTTGATTGCACCGTGCTGGGGCTGGGAATGTTTGAGTTTACGTGAACGGTCTCTGTGTTTAAATTTCAGTGACAGATCTTTTCATTTTGTTTACGGCCAAATAACAATGCAAACGTGTCGTGTCGTAGTGTGCGGCCATCAAAAAGGGCGCTCACCAAACTGATTCCTTGATCTGATCCTCTTAAAAACCTACTAAACCCATGTCATTTTAAGCAAAAATAAGCTTAAAATAATTTTCTTATTTATAAGGATGATGGTCGGTCACCATGTCTTGTGGGTCGTTAATTGTTTGGTTAATCACAAAGCCAAGTGTTATCACAACCCATTTGTAGTTTGCAGCTAAGCATAAAAGCCACGCATGATACCACAGCAAAATGTTCCCCTGCAAAAACCCAAATACTTCCATAAAATCATATCTTTCATCTGTTTGTAGCCTTGAAATATTTAAATGGCCTGCATGGCTTCGATTATAAACTTTTACGTCGATGCCTTCGTGCCGGAGTGATCGGTAACGCGGACGTCAACGCGAGGCAGCTTTCTGGGCGTAATTAATCCTAAGTGATAATTTGTGAGGGAATTCGTGGAGTCTCTTCTGGGTTTTCCATCTGCTCCTTATCATGCAAAGATGTCCAGTCAGCAGCGTTCAAGTTGTTCACAAAATTCTTCCCCGACGGTCTCCAGGCACAGAAAACTCTCGTTCTGGCCTCGATAAGGCCTTTCCACAATTTTTTTTTTGGCTCTTCAGGAAGGTATAACAACTTCCAGTTGCTAGAATGTAATTAATTTTCATGTTTCCCTAGCATTTTAACAGATTTTTTGAGGTAGGCTAATGACGCAAGCTTAGCTTAGGCTCTATTTTTGCCTACTGCAAAAAAACCCAGCTCATATCCTGAAATCCTGTTCAGAAATTCCTCAGCCTCTGCCTTGACACTGGTTGAGTATTTTCCTTCCACTGCATTGCCTGTGGTGTGGAGCAGCTACGCAGGAATGATGTTCCTCTTGTGTTTTTCTCAGTGAAAACCAGTTTATCCCTGTTTATATCCACGCCAAAATTAAGATCTCTTCCTCATTTACCTTCCTGAACAGTCTCGTTCCTCACCCACTACTGTCTTCCCAGGGTTATTATAGTATACCTTGAATTTTTAATTTGTGTAACTATATTTAATGCCATTTATATTAATCTGATCAAGGACAATAATGCATTTATAGGAAATATTATTACATTTCTGGGTATGGATGGTACCCACTAATTTTTGCATCAGAAAACTTCATTTACAAGAGATTTTCATGGTTCTAACAGGGTTGACTTGCAACAACACTTGTTGTTGACTTTTGTTCTTGCAAAAAACATTATCTAAATCTCCTTTTTTCAGATATTCAAGGGTACAGGGTTGGATATGTTAAAGATTCCCCAGATAATTTTTTTTTTCCTTCTCACTTTGAAATTTTTCTTTCCACATGAAATTCAGTGACTTAAATACGTTTGTTAATGATTTTTGGATATTTGACTACTTGGGAAAATCAGTTGATCTAAGTGGTCCCCATGGCATCTGGAAATACAGGGAATGTCCTCTGCAGAGAAAAATTGCAGAGGGGCTTTGATCCCAGGAAGTGTCTGACCAAAAAACACCTGCAGGATCAGGAATCAGGAGTTTTGTTGACCATAATCAAAGCAGGGTGTGCATCTGGTATTTTTAGAAAAATATTGATGAACTGGGTGGCAACCATTGCTTCCTGCACTCTGCACATTCATAGAACCATGGAATAATTGGGTTTGGGTTGGGAGGGACTTTAAAGCTCATCTCATCCCTCCTTTCTTCCACACCTTCCACTATTCCAGGGTGCTCTAAGCCTTGTCCAGCCTGGCCTTGGACACTTCCAGGGATCCAGGAGCAGCCACAGCTTCTCTGGGCACCCTGTGCTGGTGAGATATCCCTTGGTGCAGCATTTTGGGTGTCAGTGAGAACCTCCACAGAGGTGAACTCTCCCCTCGTGCTGAGATGGAGACCAAAGGCCAGATGGATGGAATGAAAAATGAGAGGCAGTGCTGTGGGGATGGCACAAAGAGCAAAAATTCGGTGAGGGGACTGAAAAAATTTGTCTTTCAGGGATATCATTAAATTCCTACAGCTACTGGCCAGCAGATGATTCTGTGCATCACCATTACATTAAAAAAACATTTGCAAAGGAGCCAAAAATCTGTTAAGTGAACTTGCAGGAAGTGAGGAAGAACATGGCAAAGATTTTGAATAAAACACCCAGGAAACAAACTTCTCAGATTTCCAAGAAGCACTTTTTCTTTGGAAAGAAAACATAAACACCCCCGATTTTCCCAACAAATTCATGTGAAGTGTGAGTGACTAAAGGATTAGTTCTTCCCCTGCATAAAGCCAGGATGAAAAACCCAAATTCTCAATTATATGAACTGCTTGGCACCTGAGAGTGCTTAATAGTTATTGGAAGGGGAAAATGTGTGGCAGAACTATCAGGCCGAGAGAAATCCCATTCACATGCCTGAGAAAACTTCGGGCCACGTCTCGAAAAGAAAGTTTTGGAAAAGCTCTGGTAAGAAAACAGAAGCTGTGAATCGTGCCATGTGGTATTAAAGAATTTAGAGAGCACACTGAGAAGTTCCATATCAATGCTTTTTCTTAAATATATTCAACAAAGGGCCTATTTCCCTTCAACACTTTCAAATTTCGGCTTTCTCTCCCTTCTGCTTTTTAGCAGAACTACTCAAAAAAAAAAAAAATCTAACTTGCACAGTTATAGCTTTTACTGTAAAATCCCTGGATTTCTTGCCTTTTTATTTTTCTGCTTTTCAATTGGTTTAGAGAGAATTTTAAAGTTATAGCCTAAAAAGGGAATATTAAAAGAAAAAGATTATAAAAGCAATTGTAGAAAAGTTTGGGAACTCATAACTTGTAACTCTTGCAATAGCTGCAGCAGGGCTGCATATCAGGAAATGTCATTTTGTTCTCCCACAGTGCTCCAAAGTGGGAAAAAGAACATCTTGAATCTTTGATTTCTTATCAGTGCTTTGCTGATCCATCAGTACAAAATATATTTCCAATAATGGTGATTGAAGGAAGAGATTCAGACTATAGGGCTCCTTGAATTTTAGAAACTCATTCTCTGGCCAGTTTAGCTTGAATTGCAATTAATATTTGTTGAATCTTGAGTGTCTAGAAGTGTAAATCAGTTAAGGAAGATTCTTTGGGATTTATTGCTTGATCTGATTTCTTGGAATAGTCCAGGGTATTGGGGTGAGTTGCCTGGAACAGGCTGAGTATGAGAACTCTCCAAATCTAGTTTGTGTTTTTTCTTGCTCCTAATCAAAGCTCTCTGCTCTAACCTACAAAAATTGAGAGGTTTTCTTGCATTTTCATGGGGTTTTTATTTGGGAGGTTTTTTTTGCTCATTTTTAAAAATATATTATAGAAAATTATTATTGTGGGCCTGGCTTATACAGGGGTTGAGAAGGATCATTCTGAGGCCTTTGTTATCTCAAAATATTCTGAGGGAGCAGAACATCACACAAGAGCAGCCCCAGACTGATCAACAACTCTGTGTCACTCGTGATCTTTTTGTTTCATGTGCAGAGTTTATTTAGTTTGTTTATAGAGTTTATTTCTCCTGTAAGATCCAAAGGGATCTTTGAAACAAACATTCAAATATTGGATTAATGAAATTAATGACAAAAGTTTATGTTTCCATAGTGCAGGTTTTTGTTCATTAGACACACAAAGCCCTGCAGCAGCTTAACAGATCATTTTGGAAAAGGCCCCTGAAAAAAATTTGTTTTCCTGTATACATTAAGTAAATTTTCTATATCCTGATTTTAGTAATATAACAAATATCCAGGATAAACTAACATTTAAGGAAAACTGCATTTTAACCTCTCTGAGTATTCATCTGCTGTAATAGATGGGAATTTTCACTTCTCTATCCCCTCAATTGAATGCTGTAAAACCTGTTAGTGGCACTGAAGATTATAGGGGTGCTTCTATGGAGAAATTCACTCTGTATTTATTTCTATGAAATTGTTAAAAATGGTGTCACATTTTCAGCCTGCTCTGACCTGGGACATGGGGACATCAGAGCTCTCCCCAGCCCAGTGTGACACAATCAGAATATGAAAGAAGGACAAGAGAAACACATTAATTATAATTTGTGTTATTAATAAAAATTAGTTTAGATTGAAGCTTCACAAGCTGGTTCTCTTACTCTACAGGTCTGATAAGAAAAAACAACATATTTGGTTTGATCTATTAAAACATTTTAAATAGTGGCCTGCATGATGCTCCCTTTTTATGCAAACACATTTTTCAATTTCCTTCTCTCCTTCTATGGATCCTTTCCTCTCATTTTATTGGTGTACCAATTGAAAAATATAAACTGCATAAGTTGACTTCTTCTTGCATGTGGGGCTTTTATTAGAAGAGATTCACAAGTGGATTTTATTAGAGTAGAAAACTAAAGTTTGTGACATTAAACTGTGCTCGAGCTGCATCTTTTTGTCATAAAACACGATGTCTGTTTTTCTCAATAGAATATTTAGAAAATAAAAGCACAGCTTAATTTTATTCTTAAACAGGCTTCATTGAGCCAATGATACTGCACTTCACTGCAATATATTGAATATCCCAAATTGTCCATTTTAGTAGTGATTTTTATCAGGCAAGGCTTTTTCTTTAAATTCCTGCAGATTTGTATGGCTTTAATTCTATATTTGGCTATATCCATTGTAAATATCTGTTTTTCCCTCCAAGATTTACTGAATTTTATTTTCCTCTAGCATTGCATTAAATGACAGTAGATGCAACGAATGAGAGCTGCAGGCTGAATCATTAATTAATTATTACATTAAAAAGAGTTTCTTATTCCTGCAGTGATTTAGTGTTGCTGTGTGACGTGGGATTACTGATATATTGGAACATTATTAATCTTTCTATAAGGAATTCAGGCTATTTTACTTTTTCCCATTGTGAATCGAGAGAAAAATAAGGAAAACCACAAACCCTATGTGTGTGTGCTTTGCAAGACTAAAAAATTCGTTAAAATTCAACTGAAATTCATTAAAAGGAGAATTTTAGGCAGGGTAAACTGGGATGGCAGTCACTTATTATTTCCTTTCACATCAATGCTGTTTCTGGTGCCTTTTTTCCCTCCAGGCTGAGGCTTTGCAAATATATTTTCTGTTTCAGGGGTGGCTAAACTAAAATAGGCATTGTTCAAGCTAATTGTATTGATAATTTCATTAACTTGGACCAAGGTGGGAACTGCTGGTATAACTACAATTTAATCCTAGGGTGTATTTAAATACAGAAGTATTATTAATTATTAATTTATACTGGCACAGATCACTGCAACATGACAGATACAGTCAGTTCTTGTTTTATTTTTTGGTGTTTGGCAAGTTTTTATTCTCTGCATATTGTAGTGGTGTGTTTTTTGTTTGTGCCACACTTTGTAATACAGATAAAAGAAATATCAGCTTCGAGGTCTCTGAGCACATCCTGTGCTCTGTTCCATGGTTTTATTGGACTCTTCACAGAAATGTTGAAATTTTCTACCTGACACTGCTACTGCAGAAAGGAATTTAATGTGCACCAAGCAATTAAAACCAAGACATTTATAATATCTAAATTATGCTATTCTTTTAAATCTTAAATTTGGTTGCGCTGTGAATCTCCTCTCTCTGCTCTTACTGACTCTCCCACCAAAGAGTTTGGCCAGTTCCTTCTGGCCAGAGAGCACTTCTGGAATTATAAAATACACTGGGTATGCCTTTCCTTCCCTTCAACAGGCAGGGCTTAACAAGACCAAAGCCTGCTGGACAAATAAAAAGAACTAAAGAGTTGAAAGACTTTGCAGAAAAGGCAGTTTCAGGATTCTTTAACAATCCACAGATGCCAAAAGGCACAACAAGGAGGAGATTCACATCAATGTTGTCACAGATATCTTTTATTCTGTAGTGATGCTGTCAATAAAAGAGATTTAATATGGACTTTCCTACCACTCTCTGCCATCTCATTTAGGACTCCAGGTGACTCGCTAATGCACCCCAGGAAAATTTATCTTCTCAGAAGCTGTAATTTTCTGACACAGAAAAATGCGTTGTGCTGGCAGAGGGCAGAGGAAAAGCTGTGCTTGGGCTGAGAAATGTTTTTATATCAATGTAGGGATATTACAGAAGGAGCAGCATTACCAGGTGTGTTTGGTGACTTTTGAGAGGGTTATTTTTTATTTATTCATTCAAAGTCTTTACAGCAAAAACTTTTTCGTCCATGCTCTGGGAGTTGTTTTCATCTGGAAATTACTAGGGAGAGTATTCAACCCATTTTTGGGGTTCTTCTCACTGAGCTGGTCACTTCCCTCCATCCCAGGCTCTGAATAAACCCTTTTAATGGGACAATTTTCCCTTTTAATGGAACAATTTCTGCAGATCTTTTGTCTTTTCCTAATGCTTGAAATTTTACTGTGTTTTCCAGCTGATCCAGGTGGGCTGATCCTCAAAGCAACACACAAAGAACTTCCTGGAAATAATTAGGGCATAACACATTTAATTTCATTTATAAATTAATCCTCAAAGTCTGAGAATTGTCTGGTTGTTTTCCAGTGCCATAAGGAGGTGATGACTGTCATCACCAAAGGGGTGATTTGCAGGATCTTTTGAGGAGTGCAGGAATAGGGAAAGAGAGGTGTAGGCAGAGCTGGCAGATTCCTTGGGATGAACCTAAATCATCTCTTTTCAGCCAGTTTTCCCTGCAAAAACATTCATAATATGAGAAAAAAATGCATGTGTGAAAAGTTATGTTTTAGAGCTGAGCAGATTTTAAGAGAGAAGATAGAATTAATAGATACTGATGTAAATCAGAATTAAGATTTATTGCTCATCTTGCTACAAACTAATGTTTGCAAAGATTTATCAAAATTTTTGGTTTAGGAAATATTTATTAAGAAAAGTAGTAATCAACAAAAAGCTTAAAATTCTCAAATCTGAAAGGGCAATCTGTGTTATAGTTTCTCTTTAACTCGGATAGAAAGACATAAAAAATGTGGGCAAAATTTCAGAGAAAATCCCTGATGCAGAATTAAACGCTAAATACCATTCTAATCTTTAGCAGCAAAATACTTTTTCCCCTGTTATCAGTTTACATTGTCTCAGAATTGATTTCTGATTGTTTTCACCAGTACTAAGTTTATGTTCTGATATTTTGACAGAGGAAAAAGGTACAAATATGTGTGAATTTAAATAGATGAACAAACTGATGCTGCAACAGACAAACTCTTCTGTCTCTCTGAGAAAGATTTGGAAGAGCTGTACCTACATGGGCTTGTCTCACATTTAAGCATTTTAAAAAGATTTTCTGTTTTTCTGTGGGTTGTCACTGAACCTCAAATCCCTTTTCTCACAGTCATCACTGACCCATGATCCCAGACCAGGTAGGATGGGGAAAAAAAATCTCTTTTTCACTGGACTTTCATCGCAATGTCCATGTCAAACACTACTGGAGGGTGGGCAGGGAGTTTCTTCAGGCTGAAAGATTCAATCCAAGTGCATTTTTTTTTTGTGTTTGTTTCCCCTCCTGTGGAGCCCAGGATCCTGAGCATCCCAGCACACAGAACTTGTTCCCATATTGGATGTCAGCTCCTGGAAACACAGGGATTCTTTGAGAAATGCACTTTTCTTTCAAACTTATCTCTCCAGCCCTGCTTAATAAATGATGTGTTCATGATCTTTTAACATCAGTAACAATTTGTTAGTCGTATTACAGCATAGAAGAGAGAGGCTGGGAAGTTATCTGAACCATTTTAAAACTTAAATTAGCCACCATAAAGCACGGAATAAAATTATAAAGACTTTCTTGTAATACAAAATTCATAGAGACAAAACTCTAATTTCCTGATGGATATATGATATTAATGTAACGGATACCTCAGTGTAGTTAAATTGCATTAAATGGTTATTAATGCTTGAATAAACTTCAAGGAAGTGGGTACTGGTTGAAATGGGATAATATTTTGTTCTGCTAAATTATACGTTAATTGGTATTTCCTCTCTTGTAAAAGGACCTAAAGGGCTTAATAAAATATGTGGTAGAAACATTAGTTTTTTTTCTCTTCTTGAGATGTTAAGTCTAGAGCTTAACTGGAAACATTTCAAATCATTCCCAGAAAATTAATCGGTGCTGGCGATGACATGGCTTATAGGACTTCCCAAAATAAATAATTATGGCTTTTAGGTGGGAATAAACAGCAAGGAAGGGGAAGAAAAGCTACGAGTGACTTGTTTGCTGCTTTATTTTTATTTGAAATTACTTTGCTTAGATGCAGGTAACTGCTTTCAGTGAAAAATAGAGGATAATGAAGATCTTGACATGAGGCTGGGATGACAGAAGAGGGGAACAAGAGAGGACCCTCAATGTCCATCTCTGGATAATTCAGAGGTATCAGCAAGTCAGGAGGGGATTGTTTAAAAAATCTTGTTGAATAGTGAAACTTTCCTGGAGTGATTTTTACTCCTCTTTTGTAGAACTGCTAATTAATTGTTGTGTCAGAACTGATCAAAATTGTTGTTTGAGCACCAGCTGTGACATTCCTGCATGGAAATATCATACCTGGATGCTCCTACATTTAAGGAAGAAAAGAGAGAAATCACCCCCTCCTTATGAATATATGTATTATGTGTATATATATATATATATATCTGTGAATTTATTGGTAATATTGATAATCTTCCACTTGCTTGTACATTCAATAACACTCAATATTTACTTAATATTCAGTGCTTAGTAATTACTGAAAATTAAGTATTTCCAGCTTTTCCTCTGGAATAACCCTAGCTGCTGGATGACTGAATGCCCACTAAAAAATAACTGCAACACCGAGATATAAGTTAAAATTATTCCCTTAAAGAACAAGTAAGGATGTCTCAGCCTCTTGCTTTATAAGAGCCATTAGTGTTTCATATTTCCACGTTTTCCTTGCAGTGTTTTTGGGTTTTCCATGGTGGATATTGGAGGGAGGTTTAATTTTCCCTGATTGTCCTGGCCCCCTCCCCATGTTAAAATCAGACCCTCCCTTGCAGTGCTTCTCATAAATATTTTATTTTTCAGGTGATGTTTTCTGGGCAACACAAACTGAGAGATTCTTTTTGTGTAACTTCAAGCAAATCACTGGGAAGGAACGAGGTTAGCCAAAGTTTTTGAGCTCTGTGGTTTGTCTTAAAAGAAAAAAAAAAAAAACCACGATAGTGGAATCAGTTACTTTTGATGCAATGTAAATACTTTCATATTTACTAAGAATGGGCAATTTCCCATTTCCTGATTGCTGAAGGAATCATACAGGAGACAGCCCTTTTGTTTCCAGCCAAGTGTGATCCCTTTCACAGATTTAATTCACAGTCTGGCTACGATATTTCTCTCCCTGTGACTTGTCTTTTTTCAACTTCCCTTCTCTTTTTGTTTATTTTCCTCCAAGGCACATTTTAGACAATTCCAGAATGTTTGGGGTTGGATGAGACCTTAAAATTCCTCCTGAACCACCCCTTGCCATGGGCAGGGACATCTCCCACTGTCCCAGGGTGCTCCAAACCCCGTCCAACCCAGCCTTGGACATTTCCAGGGATCCAGGGGCAGAACTGATTGGAAACAAAAACTATTTTATAAAAGCCAGGTGCTGCCAAGCCCTCATTGCAACCTCGGTGTTGGCCTGTCAGAGGGAATTTGGGTAATTTCTGTCTTGATATAACTTTTCGGCAGTGTCAGATGTTTGATTGTGGAAGAATAAAGCCATTGACCGAAGAAACTTCTCTGAGGGGGCGAAACTTCTCAAACAACATTTCATTCTGCTTATTTTAAATTCTGCTCCTCCTTACCTGGTGCTTGGGGAACAGATGGCTCTTAGNCTTCTCAAACAACATTTCATTCTGCTTATTTTAAATTCTGCTCCTCCTTACCTGGTGCTTGGGGAACAGATGGCTCTTAGGGTCATGGTTTAGGGCTGGCTTGGCTCTGTGGGGTTTAGGATCACCCTCAATGGTTTTTAGGGTCTTTCCCAAACTCCATCATTCCCAATGAGTCCGTGGCCTCCCATGAGGGCTGTGGTTCCCCTGGGGCATCCCAGGCTGTTGGAAAACCTTTTATGGGCAGTGAGGACAAAAAACGTGAGCCCTGAAGGACTCAGCAGTCCTGGAGATGAAGATCCCAGGAGCTTCAACCCTTTTTTGGCGGCCAAAGTACAGCCTGTGCAGCAAAGCTGAGTGTGAGGACAACTTGTGCTTTTCACTGTTGCTGCCCAAATCAATTTCTGATGGGGAAATCCACAAAAATAATCAAGGCAAAGTCATTTTTACCCTAAGAAACACTTTTTCCATGAGAGAAAAATGGAGAATTTAAATGGGATGCTGACTCCCACGGATTTCTGAGCAGTGTGAGGTTGAGTCCCCACCTGGATGGGGTGTTGGGGGTGTTTTTAGGGAACAAATTCCTATTTTGAGATGTTATGACCACTTTTTCCAGGGCAGAGGCAGCTCAGAGCTCAGTGCTGCTCTGCCAGGGAGGAATGATTTATTGGATGATCTCCCTGAGCTCCCAGCCTTTTCCTTCCCTTCTTCAATACCCTGCACAAGAATGGAAACACTTCATGGGCTTCATCTTAATAGGGACTCCCCCACTCCAAAACAAGATCTTTATCCAAAGATTTTAATTAATTGCAAAAGTTAAAAATAAATCGTGCTGGAGTACCATTGATAATCCTCCTAGGCTGGCTTTCATTCATGTTAATGTGTAATACAGCCACAGTAAGATTTAATTTTAACCATAATTATAAAAGTTTGAAATTAAATCTTACTAGGGATGTGTTCTCCATTAATATGGACAAAAACTGATCTGGGAGGATTATTATGGGGGACACAAGAAAGATTTAATTTTTAACTTTTATAATTAATTCAAAAATGTGATAAAGGATTTTGTTTCAGGGGAGGGGGGAGTGCTCTCCAGACCACTAAGACATCCCAGCAGTCTTTCAGAGCCATCTTAATTACAGCCACAAAGAATTATTTGTTAGAGAATAGTGGTCAGGAGCTCAAACTGCTTCTTTTATCCAGAAATAAATGTGCAGACACTTGGAAACTTTCACTGAATAAAGGACTGCAGTTGGTGAGGAACGAACATCAGAGGGATATATAAATATATATATATGTGCATATACATTTATATTTTTGTGTTTATATCTGCAAATACATGAACACATGGAGGTAGAAATGCACATCTATATAAAAATGGATGTAGATATGTGAATATGCATCTATTTTATGAATAAATGTGCATGTACTTATATAAAACTTGCAACAAAAATACATTTTTTCCTCTCTTTTTTTTCTAATTCTTTGTACAGATGCATTGACACATGTACCTAAACAGATGGGCAGGAATTTTTCCCATTAAAAAGGAGTTATTGCAATAGGAGAAAAGGAAGATTAATGGAAACCATTTCTTCCCATGGATGCACTTGCATATGGCTGCACTGAATTTTGGTGTATTGGTCATGCTGCAGAATGGGCAGAAACCAAGGAAATTTACTGAAAAAAATTCCACCGAGGATCAGGTTGCGATAAAATTAAAGATGTATGAAAACAATTAAAAGGAAAGAAGTATTAATTTCACAGGTCCATGTTTGGGAATCAGTTTTGGCTCTGAATTCCAGCTCTTCTCTGAAGCACCCAGCCTCAATGGTTTCAGGTTCAGCTCGTGTTTGTGATCCCACATCAAACACAATTTTCCAGCACAGAGGGGTTGGATTTTTCAGTCCAGCTCGTGGTCACACTCTTTTCTTTTTGCTGCTCTTTTTTATTTTTTGTTTTTGGTGCCTCCAGTGTTGAAATTTTAGCATTCATCTGAAAATTCAAGCAGATTCTTTCCATATGATACCAAAAAATAAGATTTAGTGATGGGTCTTGGTGAGGATGCTCAGAGTTCAGAGTTGGGTTTAAATTCTTATCCTGGCAGTTCCTCATCTGCTGGGGCTCAGCTCTAATTGTATTTTTTTAAAAATATGGTAGTCCTTTGTATTTAATTAATATTAAATTATTTATTTGTATTTGGTTAGTATAAATTATTTATTACATTTTACATTTTATTATTGTATGAATAACAACAACTTTATTATTACCAGTGTTATTTTAGTTTTGAGGGTTGAGCTTTTTTTTTTGCATTATCCCTTCAATGATACCAAGTTTATTTAATAACAAAATAGAAAAATAAATCTAAACAATTACAAATATTAAAAAAAATCACAAAATTTTGGAAGCATGAAAAACAATACTCCAAAAGAATATAACAGAGAAAATATTTTGAAGATTCTGTGTCTTTATAAATATATATCAAGCTAGTCAGACTCTTTCTCTTCAACTTCATACTTTTAGAAAATAGATCTGTATTTTTGTGTCCCCTTTTATTATAAAAGTAAAATCTGAAGAACTCCATTTTCTATTTCTTCATTTTACATGATGTTTAATGTAGGGCTGGGTTTTTGGTTGGGTTATTTTTTCATTGATATTGTGGGTTTATTTTTATGAGCGTCTGCTTTCATTCTTTATTGTCCTTTCTACAAGTAATCAGGTTTGGACCAGGCTGTAAAACACATTATTATGAAATTTTGTAGTTCTAAAGGGCAGATTCTTCCTGCATTAGCACAACAACCACTCCTTGCTGTAATTTACTTTAGTAAATGGCCCCAAGTAAATAAAGAGCAAAAATTACAGTTACAAATCCTTTCTTTTTAACATTATTTGTGACAAACAGCTGCTATCCTTTGCAAAAGCTTTGGAATAATAAAGATCATAAAATCAAACTGGAGGAAAATACTTTTTCTCCCCATTTTTTTTTCTTACAAGGCACATTTTGTGTCCTGTTAGGGGCTGTTGGAATGTTCAGAAAGTTTGATAAAAATGGGCAAAGCCATGGAGTGACTCCAGTGGTCCTTGGTCTGGTCCATAATTTGTGTTTTTATGAAGAATAGTATGAATAGGGGGAAATGCTGAAAATAAGTTTGTGTTCTTAGGTTGAGGTTTTCCTCTCAGAACTGATTATCTGAGGAAAACTTGCTTTCATGACCACTTATCACCACACTCACTAAAATTCCTGTGCTGAATGAATGAAAATTAGAGATATTGAAGATATTCTGAGAATGCAAAAGCTCTGAAATAGATAATAACAATTGTTTGTAAACAAGGTATTGAACAGGGTATGTTGCAAATTACGGACAATATTTAAAAGTTGTGATAATTCTGTTGTTTTTATATTTTAATTGACACATCATTCATTCCTCTTTTGGCAGAACAAATCTAACAGTGGGCAACTCCTTCCTCTCTTCTTCAAAATCCCAAGAACTTTCCAAACAACCACTGAAATATTTCATAGAAATGTACAAAAACATGAATTTTGAACTCTAGGGATGTCATTGGAGATATTTTAGGTAATAATTGGCTATTTAAATTTAGAAATGTTGTATGTGGTGTATACATTTGGCTGCCTAGCAAAAAGGAAGTGGTGGTGATTGCACAAAGCCCTCAGCCTTGTCAGAAAATAGCAAAATGCTTCTAAATCTTTATTATTAAAAAAAAATAAAATAATAAAAGGAGCAAAAGATATTTTATTTCAGGGTCTCCCCTTCAGTCTCTGGCTTTGAGCCAAAGCACACTATGAAGTAACGCTTGGAAATGACCCCTACTCCTTCCACTCTGTTCTTTCTTTGCCTTGGCTTAAAATTAATCACTTTAAAAAAAAAAAAATAACCTTGCAGACCTTTCTTGGTTAAGCCCAATTTTTACCCAGAATGTGGCTCTTTGCCAGCACCAAAGGTGACATCAGAGCGATGTCCCCGTGCTCATCCAGCAGAGGCTGGACCAGGAATGCACTGCTGGGATGATGGATTGAATTTTGCTATGGAACCTGGGTTTGGAACTGGCAGGGACAAAAGGAGATGTGATTTTAAATCTTTATTTAATATCTTTATTTAATACCTTTAATCTGTTCCATGCCACCCTCCCCACTCCAGCTGCTTGGGGCCACATCTTCCCATTATTTCCACTAGAATATTCTGCTGTCCATCAAGCATTTATGGAAACCTGCAAGAGCCTCTCCATGGTTAAGTTTTGTGCTTAATCCAACAGGCAAGGGATTTCTAATACAACATTTTTCTTACAAAGAAAAGCCTTTAAAAAAGATTTTCCCTGCTCATATCTAGAAGATAGGATGATGCTCAGTTGAACATTAGGTCATTTTAGTGATAATATTAGGTGCTGGATAAGCTTAAAATAATCATGGCCTGCAAAAGCCCTCAACTAATCAGTGCACAAGTCGAGCTGTTTTCAACTCGTTTGTCCTTGGTTGGTTCTAAGGATTACATATTGCATTTATGAACTCCCAGGGGACCCTTTGGGTATGAACTGTCCTTTCCATTTCCCTTATCCAGCTGAGCATTCCCTTTCCCATCGTGTCTCCTTGGCTCTCAGTTCTCCCAGTGCTCAGCAGAAATGTTCTCTGTCAAGCACAGCCTGAAGTTATCACACCCCTGAGGAAAGCTGAGCACTCGTGTTCCCACCAAGTCCTTCCCCATTTCCTGGTGGTGCTGAAGTGAAGATTTCTTCCCAGCTGTTTCTCTCACCATCCCCATTCTTCAGCATCAGCTTTGAGATTTCTGCCTTTTGACCCCCAATCCATCTTCCCCCTCTCCAGAAAAATCAAGTGGGGTACCTGGAATATTCAGTTTTCTACACGTTGGAGCCATCTCCCCACCTTGTTTTGTCAAAGGGAAGGAAAATATTTTTTTAAACAACAAAAATGATATTTCTGCAAAAATGAAGTTCCTTAAGGACTTAAGGGTCTCAAAACTTTGTGAAGCATTGTTTAACTTGGCCACATCACAACTTTGCCACATGAGTTCTGCATTTCTGTGCATGTATAACTTTCTATCCTTTGTGCCTATTTTTCCCTGAGATAAGTAAATCTACTTTTGTAGGAGATTGATTTAGGTAAAATTCCTCCTATTTTGCATGTAAAAGCAAAAACAACGACTTGTACCACCACAATGATGTAGCTTATTCCTGGTCAAAAAAATATTTTGCCACCACAGTTTGCTTCCAAATTTGTTGCAAACCTGGAAACAGAATTTTTGGGACAGATTATTTTTTTAGGATATTTTCAAAGGGTTTTTCTCAACTTTTCCCACCTGTCCTCGACAGCAGGGAGATGTTTTTAGGCACCCAGTGAACCTCAGTGATTTATCTGGTAGCAATCTAAATTGTGATTAGCCAATGGAATTCTGCATTTCCATTAAGGCTGAAGCCCGGTGTCCCTGAGATTTATATCCCTGAATCTCTCAATTGATTTATAACCTGGTAATCCTTTTATCCCCATTTATATGCAGCATAACTTGACATAAGTGCTCCAATGTCTCCATTAATCGAATTTGAGAGTGTTGGACTGAGAAACTCGAGTAAAAACTTTTAGGACCCACTGTAAATACACTTTTTGTCAGGGGGAAGGCAGGAGGCAATATGTCCTTGAGTTGAGCTTTATGTAAAAGAGGGAGAGAAAAATCCAACACCTGTTAATGCTATATATGAAGGTTGGGTGTTTTTTTTTTTTGATAAAAAGATATTAAAATAGATTTTTTTTTCAGCCTCAGCAGAACCCCATTCCTCCTCAGTGGATGGCAATGCTAAAGGGAGAGATCTGTGTGGATTTCATGGTTCCTGGTGCAGAGATAACAATCTAGATCCCAGCCACAACACAGGGGTTTCGTAGGGTGCTCAAACCACCGGAGCCATCAAGAATGATGTGTCTGGATTTTGAAAAACATCACTGCAAAGCAGTTAACTCTCTACTTGTTTCAGGTGTTGGGACGTGTCTGCTGCTGTTAAAAGCGAGGCAGTTTTCTTCTCCTTCAAACCACGCAAAATTAGCATTTCCCTTCTTGTGGAGTCCCAACACTCTACTTTTAATTATGTGGTGGGAAATTCAGTATTTAGAGCAGCTCTACATTATTTGTGCTCCTTCTGTGTGGATGTAGAAATGAGATGAAAACCTCCCTTACAAACAAATCCATGGAGTTTCTCTGAAAAAAAAACCAACCCCTTCTACAACCTTTTCTGGCTACATCTGCAGAGGATGGGAGAGCCCCCTGTCACACTTAAATCAAATCTGTGGCACAGCAAACCCAGGAACTACTAAAATATATTTATTATTCATTATTAACAAATTGCCAGCATGCGGCTTAGCAGAGAACGGCAAACTCACAATTTTGTTGACTCGCTGAAAGTTCATGGCGTGGTGGCGTCCTGCATACCCCAAATTTGTATTTATTGCGTTCATTTTGCAGCTCCATTTAGGCGATTGCATGTGCACATTGCATGAAAAAGGTGCAGAATGAAGGTAAATGTTGCAGCGTGCTGGAAATCTGCAAACATCACTGTGGGTCTTGAGATTTCACGTTGGGACAGAACCTGATTTAACCCAGAAATTTACAGGTGGAAAATAACGTGTGCTGCTGCTGAAGATGTGTTAATAAATTATAATTCTGAATGCCATGTGCATCCCAATCGCCTCTTTAGTAAATACTTCACATGTTAAAGCCTGCCAGGAAATCAGATGAAATGAAACCCATTTAATTCCTTAATTTGTGTTATGCTATGCAAAGCTACATCATGTGGTGGCCACAGAAACAAGGAATTGATGTTTTCTGAAGTCCATCTCCTGTTTCTCAGCACTTTGTTAATGTGCTGCTTCTCCTTTTAGGGACAGAATGATAAGAAAACTTTCCATCTTTTGGGTGTAATCACGTTTTATGCTGTGGGAGGGAAGGAGGTGTAAATCAAAAAGGAGGGACATCATTCCCGGCCTTGTTTCTTATCATGAATTAACTTTGCTGCCAGAATAATTCTAAGAACTGGTGTTAAATTCCAAGAACTGCATTAAATTGTTGTATTTAATGCTTAAATCCAACGTTTGCCCGTCACAATCCTGCTTGTGAAAACATGGAATTGAATACACACAGTATTATTCAGGAAATATCTGGAAATAAAACCAACTGACCACAGCCCAGTGAGGGGAAAATGCTTCCCTGCTCACTGCATGTGTGGGCTGAGCAGAAAGGCTGCAAAAAATCGTGGAAGTGGGATGGTCATCAGCAATAACATCACCAAAAAAAGCTAATTAGTCCAGAAAATGTCCAGAAAAAGTTCTTTGCTAACAGTTTTTAAAAGATAATTCCATGAAATTAAGAGAACTGGTTAAGAATGAGCCATGTGTGAATATTTTAAAAAATCCTTAGCGATTTCCTGGATTTTGAACTCAACTGAGTGCATTTTATAAAATTCTTGAAAATTCACTCCAAAAGCAAAAAAAAATATTTTTATGAAGCAACTTTAAATTTCATGATCTCCACTACAGAAGAGGGGACTGGGACCTGCTGTGGGTCTCAGCAAACAAAGTGAGAAAAGAAAATGAACTTGAGCCCTGCTAATGACCTGGAATGATCCTTTGGTGGCTGGTTCAGCTCCTGGAGGGAAATCCCAAAATCCATATTGGAGTGTGCTTGCATCATAAACGTAATCATCATCATAGGGTGGTTTTTTTTTTTTTTTTTTTTTGGTGAATCAAAAGAATTTTTTCTAGTTCAGCCCAAAGGGAAAAGAATTGGCATTGCAATGCCCTGGACAAAAAAAAAAAAAAAAAAAAAAAAGAAAAAAAAAAAAGAAGAGAAGGATTTAAATATTACCTTAATTTTCTGAGAGCACTTTTAATATGCATTGTTGATCCTAAACCCATCCGAGTGACTACTTCAATGATTCACAATTTGGTTTTCTAGTTGCTAAAAGAAGCCAAAGTCAAAAGAAGAATGGTCTTCTGTGTTTTGGCTGTGTGCTGCATGAAATAATTGACTGTCTGCTGAAAAACTGTCTTGTCATATTTTGTAATAAAATAACATTTTTTGTGCATAACTTGACCTGTCCTAGTGAGTTATGCTGCTCATTGTTTCACAGTAACAATTTCCAATGGGATTTTAATAATACTCCTGCTTTACCATCTTGTACGATGTAAGCTGTTACATTCAATTTGTGAGAAAAATATTCAGGTATAAAACGGGATAATCTGTATCCCTTTAGAATCAAAAGTCACTTTGCCAAAATATTTTAACACATGAAATTGCTTCTTAAGAGATGTTTGCTATGATAAAACGACAGAAAACTACATTTCCATTATAATTATAACTGACTAGTGGTGCTAAGTTTTTATAATTTAAAGGTATTCTCAAATCTGACAGCTCTTCTATGTTGAATTATGCATTTCTGGCTCTTAAATAGTTCTGCTGGCATGAGACAGCTGAGATGAAGTTGTCTTTCTAAAATAATTGCTCCATGGAGCATCCATTATACCTTCAGAAAAAATGTATTACTTGACTTCTACAAATTATAGACTAGGCTATAATGGGTATTTTTGACAGCTATTAGCTTTTAAAAAAAAAACCTGAACAGTAAAATGAGTATTGATATCACTCTGCCGTGTCTTGCATGTTAATACCAACCTTTTCTGTGCTCCTTTTCTAAAGCATGATGTAATCATTAATTACAATAATATTGATGTAATTGCACTCATCCTAAGCTCCCTCCTGTAATAGCAACATGTGATGATTTCCTTTTTTTTTTTTTTAACAGTAGTCCTCAACTCATATTTCCTGTTCTTGGAAAAAGGGGAAAAAAAAAAGTTTGAGCAAAAAATCCTGTGCTGTATTTTGACATCATCATGATGATGGTCGGGATGAACAATCTGGGAATGGAGTGGAGTTGGACCTTTCATGGGGTGTTGTGGTGCAGCCTTGGGACTGATCCCACACAGCACAACTTCTAAAGCTGTGGAAGAAGAGACACCATGATGAGATGTTCTGGTGCCTGGAACTCCCTTTTTTTTGGGGGGTGTTCAAATATTTCTGCCTGCAGGCCACCTGAGCTTCTGTGTTTACCTCTCCATGGTGGATTTGCAGTTTGAGATCCAGCTGTAGTGACTCCGGTGATGCCTTATCTGGCTACTAACCAGAGGCCAGATAAAATTCAGAGAATGAATTCTGTTCATTGCAGGGCCTTCAGGGCCATCCAGGGCAGTCCCACACCCACAATGGACAATGGCTCACGGGTTTTTCACCCTTTCTCACTTTTGTCCATTTGCACATCGGGATTTGCTGAATCCTCCAATTGCAGCTCAGCCAATGCAGTCATTGACTCCAAGTTGGCTCCCCCCAATTCTCTGTTGTTTCCATCTCTTGGGGCCTGGCCCAGGGAGGTGTCCTTGAGTTTGGGGCTGCAGAGGAATTGTTTTGTGTAAAATGGAGAGCAGGAGCCAGCACTGTCTGTGGAGTCTGGAGTTAAACACTGAAGGATTACAGGGGACATGGAAATAAAGAAACTGAAATCCTAAGGTATCCCATGAGTTCACACTGGGTGGATATGGGGCAGTTCACAAAGTGTTAAAAGAGGAACCCCTGGGGCAGGTGGAACAGAAAAACCCTCTGAAACCACTCAAAACCAGGAGATTTTGTGTTTTAAGCCCACATTGTCCATACTTTATTCCATTGGCTCGTATCTAGAATGCGATGAAGCTAAACTATAACACTCTTGTATTTAAAATAGATGATCAGACTGTCACAATTGCAGCTGAATATATTAATTTACAGTGGTGTTAACCACAAAAATAAGGGATTGTCCAAGATTTTCTATACTCTGACCATTGCCCATCAGTCCTGTGGGGTGGAACATCCCTAAACATTTCTGTTTATTTGTACATTTGGTGTTGAGTGAGAAGTGTGTGTCTGGGAGGCTCCAGCAGCTGTTGGTGTCTGGAGAGAGGAGGGAACAGAAGGTATGGCTAGAGAGGATTATTCCTGCCCTGGGATATTTCTGACAGAGTCTGGGTGCTGCTGTTTAGTGCTGAGCCCTTTCCTGGGCTCCTAAAATGTCCTGGGGAAAGGCTTTCCTGGAAAAGAGAAACTTGAGCAAAGGGTGAAATCAGATTAATTGGGTTACTCTGTGAATTGAGGAGAAATTCACTGCTGGATTCAATCTTCCCTCCATGCTGAGAGTATTTAACTTCCTAAAAATTATAAACATGTTGGTAAGGATAACAAAAAAGGTGAGGATGTGTAATTTCAGTTCCAGTGGTGTTCAGGCTCACCTGAACAGGAATGAAATAGAAACTCAGGGTTGGACCTGCAGCTCCTTCCAGTTCCTTTGGTTTCTTGCCACTATTTCAGGTGTCCAAATCTGCTTGTGAAGAGCAGCAGCAGAAAAAGGACCAGACTTCCTCTTCAAAGTCAGCATTTCCCTTCTCCCCAAATCACTCCTCATATTTTGAAATAAAGTGAACGTCACAATCAGAGACATTGACAACTGCAGAAGTTCAGGGTGCTGATGGAACTCCAGGAATTCTGTTATAACCTTACAAAAGTGGAGGGAACAGAGCTATGATCAGCATAACACAAACTATATTTAGAAGCACCACAATTATTGCACAATACATCACACAGCCCCTCTAGAGAGGGTATTACCAGAGATTATGGGATGCTTTGGAAAGCCATTAAGGACCTATTAGTTGCCCAACTGGTCCATCCATAACTTTCAGTAATGTCCTCTCTGGAGCATTATTTTGTTACCCCATGATATTTGTAGCAGGGGAACTTAAGCTTTCAACTCAGGGTTGTTGAGAGAAAAAGTAGCCTTGACATGTTGGCTATTTTATAATTAATATCTTTATTATACTTTTGACCTGTGTTTTACAATTATTGGAGGAATAAATCAATATATCTGAGATTTATATGGTGCTTTGTTTTGTTTTTTTTCCTTGCTCTCCATTAGGCAATTTCTGAAGTAAAAGCACAATATGTATTCCCTTGTTAATGGAAATCAGCTGGATTAAATACAAAATAGATAAGAAGTTCAGAATTTGGCACAGGTTTGTGAACTAGAACAAAAAATTGGCGTAAAATCATAAACCCATGCTGTTGGTGAGTTTTCTTTCAGCAGGAGTGGTTGAAGGGTTATCAACTCTTTGAATATGTGATGCAGAAAGCTTGATTACAAATTTGGGAAAAGTAATATTATTGTTTTAGAACCGTGAGCCAATATCCTGTTACATGGGGGGCTGCAGAAGAACAGTCCACAGCTGAATAAATGGTGACTGCTGCAGCTTTTTTTAAAAATTGGATTTTTGAAAGTCAAGTTCATTAATAATTTTATAAAAATGAAAGGCTTTGCACATATAAAGTAATACTGTTCAGCATTTTTTTGTATTTGTGAATGTATTTCATGCAACCTGATCTTTTGGTAGATCAGAATTATTTTGATTATCATTCCATTCTCTTATCTGAGCATGAGAAATGTTGGATTCAGTTGTGAGGGTTTCTGAAGTGGTTCAGGTGACATCTTAAATGCTGTGACATGGATCTGATTTCTCATTAGTCACTCACCCAATATCTGATTCCATTTTGAACATGTGGAGCAAATGTGATTTTTTACTGCTTGCTAAGCAAGTTTTTGCACAAGGATGTTCGTTAACCCCTCCTGTGACGAAATTATTTTTATTGCACTGCAAGAAAAAGACATTCTTCTAAAAAGTTTATGCAAGAATTAAAATAAGAACATGAAAAGGAGTTCTTGGAATGGTTGCTAACACATATAGAAACTGTGATATTATATTCTATATCCTACTGGTCCAATGGATGCAGAATGTTGGCACAGGGCACAAAATTGTGGAATAGCTGAGGATAAAAGTGCATTCATAAATCAATTTTTCTACTTTGCAGGTTGCTGATACAAAATAATAGAGAATCATGAATGTGATTATGGTTTTAAATATTGCATATAATTTTGCTTTTGCTTTGCAAAAGAATCAATGGTTCCATATGGTGAAAATCAGGGAAGATCCAGGACCACGAGCCTTCCCAAGCACAGAATAATACTTTCAGGAGTAGCATCAAATGCCATTAATGAAGAAAAATGTATGGATTTTAAAGTTTGCTTTATTCTTTATTGTAGGTGTAAAATCAGGGCTGCTCTAGCCCAAGTGGGCTGTCAAATCCTTTAATCCTGCCACAGCAGAGTCTACTTCGTGTGTGAGTCTGAGATTTTCCCCGGTCTGCACAGCAGCTCCGAGGTAGTGTGTGGGATGCAGCTTGTCACCATTTCATTACCCAAAAAAAAAAAAAACCAAGAAACGTCTGATTAAGTCAGAGAAAAGTTCCTGCATTATTAAAGCGGGTGAATAATTTTTTTTTTCTTTTTTCTCTTTCCTACGGTTTGTCAAATTTATAAAATATTATATTTCTCTTCAGCTAGAGTTACACACTGTGTAGCTCAGAGATAATCCCTATGGTCTTGGCATATGTTACTTAATTGTCTCAGAAGGAAATACCATAAATACCATGCTGTCATCTCCCATGGGCATTTGCTCATCTGTCACAGTGGGAGCTCGAGACTGGGTGAGGTGCTCTAAGACATTTCTTAAACTATGTAAATCACAGCCATTTCTCCTTCCTGCTTCCCAAATGGTCAATTATGTATAAACATGTGTTAATAAAAATTTGCTTCTTTTGCCTCCGAGGTGCACACCCAGAAAGCTGAGGATGATAAACCATAAAATGCCATTATTGTGTGCTTCAACCTGTGACATAAATTACCGCTCTAAAATGCCAGCAAGGATAAGCAAGTCTGGCCCAAAGTAGAAGCAAAACAAAACCATCAATAAAAGTCATTAAAGAAACAGGAGAAGGTTTCTCTCACTCTCTTTTTAGGAGGGTGGTTTGTGTGTACCTACGGAGAGAAAAGCAATTAGAAGATGGTGCTGAAAGTGTGCTAAAGGCTATTTAACACATTTGCTGCTTAATGACCTCTGCACAGGTTCTGCTGCCATGTGAGGGAGAAAGCAGCCCGAGTCAAAGGGATGCAGCCAACTGCAGTGGAAATTGGTATAGATAACAGAAAAACAGGCAAAAAGGTGTCCTTTGTGTGGCTGGGTCGGTGAATAACCAGGGAACCCCACCAGGTGGAAGGAAAACATCTGATATTACAATAATTCATGGTTTTGAGGTGGGTTTAGTTTTCACACAACCCCACATTGAGCATTTCTTACCTATTTTTCCTGGGCTGTGCTTGTCATCATGGGCATTCTGAAACATAATCTCTGCTTGGATTTTCACTCTTCCTATATTTATTTTCTAGCCAGTAAATAAGTTATTAACATGATATCAGGTTATTGATTAATATTCCTGAAATATCTTAATGGTGAAACATTTCTGATGTACCGAGGAATCAGATTGGCCACGTGTGCTGCTGGTCTGGCCACGAGGAGTCTGGAAACAGCATTGGGTCAATTTATGGAGAATTTTACTTTATTTCTTGTTTTTTTTTTTCTGAGATAAACAGCAAATATCTTCAGAGCAGCTAATCAAAACAAAATTTCAGAGGCAAGCGAAGGAAGATACTGCATAGGAATAACTCAAAATCTCGGTCTGAAAATCACTTAGAAGAGCTGAGGTTGAGTCATTTGTAGGAAAAAGGGGTGGGGTAATTCTCTGAGTGAAGAGATACTCTCTATAGTTTTTGTTAAAAATAGAAGGTTTGAGCTCTAAAATTCTGCTTTAAAAGTGGGGGCCAGAGCTTCACAGCAGGGAGAGATGGAGTGAGGATGTGCCACTACCTCAGAATTGAGTCCTTTTTCCAAACCTCTGATCCAAATCTGACAGCCTGGAATTGTAGGAAATCCTCTTTCTTCCCATTCCCAAACAACAGCAGCTCCTCTCTGAATTCAGGCTTCTCTGTTGGGGGTTGCTCTCTTTTACCCGAGCCCTTAGAAAACTTTGACAGTGTAAATGAGGTTTTTTTTTTTTTTTTTTTTTACCAGATGCTTCATTTGGAAGCGGGGGGAGGATTCAAAGTTCATTTAATTTTTTAATTCCCATTCATGTTTCATGGCTTAACAAGCATCAATGTGCAATTCTTTATTTTGTGGTAAGAGCTCTGGGAGATAAATAAAAAGGATAACTGGCTGGAATTGTTGGGGTTTTTTTAAGGTTAAGTTTTTTTGGTCATACTCGCAGGGTCAAATAGATAATGAATTATGATGAATTTTAAGGTTTCTCCTTAGAAAAAAAAAAAAAAAAAAAAAAAAAAAGCTCAGTGTAATACAAGGCATTTGACTTTATTGCCATTCATCAAAACTGGCTTTTGGCAGCATTTTATCACCACCAAACTCATTGGCACATAAAAAACCAATCCATGTGCAGCTCTGTGAAGCAGGGAGGGAAATGTGATGGGAAGGTCTCTTACATCACTCCAGCAAGGTTTTTTCTTTTATTTTCCAACCAAATAAAATCGCAGCGGCGCCATTCAGGTTTCTGTAGCTAAAGGCCATCGTAAACCCCAGTTTTCATGGGGTTGTAGATCGTTACTGAGCCATTAAAATCCAAACTACCTTTAAAACTGGTGTTTTGTGGAGGGCTCAGCTCAGGAAGGGGAATGTGCCAGCATACTTTTAAAATTAGGAGAAATATTTGTTGGTTAAAAAGGTCAAACAGCTAATATTTATTTTACACTGCTCAGTTTTAAGAACATTGCATCTTACTGTTCAAGCCTCTATAAGCAAGGCATCTTTTAAAATATCTATTTGTCTTTTTTGCTCCCAAAATCTACTTTTGTGGGAAGACATTAACTTAATAGTAGAATTTATTGTGTCCTGATTGCACAGAGACATGAGCTTACGCACAATTTTATGTCCTTGGAAGAATACCAGGGATGTGGGAAAGCTCCATCCATCTTTGCTGCTCCAGTGGGGCTGAAAAGGAAATTCCCAACACCTTTCCCTCTATGAAGCACCACCAATATCTGCCATTGCAACTTAAAGTGCTGGTAATAATGAATGGCCATAATTTTACTGCAAATCCGTGGCTTAGTTTCTCAAGTGACTGCGGAGAGAAGATCCTTCAGTTCTTTAAAGCTGTTTTACAAATGTCAATCTCAATGTGGAACTCTTTTCTCCATCATTTTATGGGAACCCATAAAATCCTCTTCTAGAACCTCCATAATTATAAACCCCTAAAATACAGTTGGTATTGTAGTGCAAGCAATATCTGTTCTTGTGAAGCAGGTGAGGTGTTATATTTACAGTGGGAGGAGCAAACCTCTTGAGAATTTTATTGTGTCAGGACGATGTAAAATTATACAACAAGATTGTTTGAACACAGCATTTTCCATGCGTGCTTCATGCAGAAAAGCCCATGTAATTTTAATTTTCCATTTCACTCATCTCCCCTACCTTGTCTAACAAGAAACTTTTGTTCCACCTTTCATTAACATTATTCATTTCTTTGCATTTTGCAGAATTAAATCACCTAAATGATGGCACAGTAAAATGAATAAAAGTAAGGGTGGTTGTATAAGAAGGCCCCATGTATTGTCTGTCTTATTTATGGGTTATTTTTTTCCCTACGTGGATGTAAATTGCATCAGATACTCTGTGACCTTAAAAGTCTGATTATTTCCAGGTATTATTCTGCACCTGAGTTTTAAAATAAAAGTGTAGACTGTGTCCTTGTGATTGGGGAGCAGTGTCAATCCATCACTGTTGCTAATTTAAGTCCAGCTTAAATATCTTATGAATCATATGTAAACATGAACCATATGTATTCTTAATTACACTGTGCTGCTTTAAGGAAAAGGATATTAGAAAAAAAGTAGAGGATAGGTGGTAAAAGAAAAAAAAAAGAAAAAAATGGTGAGAGGGTGAAACAAGGAGAAGAGGATAGAATGATGTGCTGGAAGCTCAGCCTTGCTTTGCTATAAACTGTGGGATAAATGGAGTTGTGAGTGAAGAAAAGCCCTACAAAAGCCTTACTGTAGGAGATTTCGCTGTGGGGCTGAAAAAAAGCACAAGGGCCCTCCCTTCAAAGCCTCCTTGGAAAAGTTTCAAACCCTCTCAGCTTGGTGTAAATAAATGGCAAAACTCAGAAATGGGACGATTTCAATTTAATGCTTTTTAAAACCTGACCTCGGTGCTTATTTCACAGACTGGCTCCTGCAGAGGCAGAGCAGGGTTTGGGATGTGGGACTTTGCCACGGGAAGTTAAAGTTGGCTGGGAGAGAGCAGGAAAAGTGGGAATGTGTGAGGAACACACGTGGAAGGAGCGTTACGGCCGCAAAATTCACAAAATCTCCATTCCTCCCCATTTCTCTCCCCGTTTTCGCTGCTGAGGCTGAATTTGCAATTGTCACGCATAACAGGCAGGATTGTGTTGAATGTTAAAAGAAAAATATTTATTTCCCAGTACTTTTTTTACCACATTTCTTGCCTTGCAGACGTTCTAAGTCTGTTTGCAGAGAGAATTTAGCACTCGCTGGTCGCTGTCGACATTAGCGAGGTACAAGGGATGCTCGAGGGGCTGGGCAGAGATGAAATGCCCTTTGTGCAGCTCCACCTGACCAGTAAATATTGTTTATTGCCTGGCTCTGTCCAGCAGCTCCTTATTTCTCCTAAATAACCTCAGAACTGCACAATTTCAAGAGAGAAATCAGCTTGTCTACCCCAGAAAGCTGCATGTATAACTTATATATATATACTCACACATATGTGCATATATATTTTAATTTTTTTCCCTGCTAAAGCCCCCATAGAAGTGCATTAATACACTTGAAGAATACTAAAAATGCACCACATTTTCAGAGGAGCTCTCATTATTCCAGGATGAGTTAGCCTATCCGAATTAGATATACATTAGCAAAGGGATTTGGGTAGACATGTCTATATGGATTAAACAGAGCTGCACTTTGCTTTCCTTGACATGGTTCTTTTTTCCTTTTTTTTTTTTTCTTCCCCCCCCCCCCCCCCCTCTTCCCTCCCTTCCTCAATCATAATGAGAGGTGATTGCATTTATTTGGGCAAAATCCAAGCTGAACCCAGCAGAGGATATTTTCAGTGTTATCCTTTTTAGATATTTGCCATATCAACCAAGATCTGTTTTTAGGCCCAGTTATTTAAGGCTGCCTTAAAGACTAATGAAATAGAGTGTGATGGATGTTACCCCGTTTCAGGGACTTTAAAGTAAGTTACTTTCAGAAATAGAGAAAGAAAAAACCCAACCCTGTAATCTTCAAGCCCTGCTTTGGTCCTGCTTTTCCAGATCATACATTTATTTTCAGTAGGAAGAGGCTCTGTGTAATGTATATGTTAATCTTCCAAAAGAAAAGGAGTTGGTTCTGAATTTTCCTAACTAAGGAGAGATTTGTCACCAAAGAGGCAAGCTGGAAAGGCACTTTGAAAAGGCTGATATTTTTTTTTCCTCTTGGAAAGATAAGGTTTTCCAGGTTCCCAAGTGAATTAGGAGCAAAAGTGGGAATTCTCGCCCAGTTTGTACCTTTTGAGATGTGACACATGGTATTATTCCCATTTTGTCACTGTCTTTGCAAAGCCAGATATATTTAGGCTTTGAAACCTGAAGTCCTGCTTTGTGTGCTCTGGAGACTACAATTTTTAAAAATTATTATTATTTTTACAACATGGTATACTAAGAAAATAGCCTGAGATCAATTTCTCAATTTTATGTCATTTTTGTGTTATAGTTTTAGGATGACCCACATATATTTAGAAGATTTGTTTACAGATTGCATTATACAGTTATTTTATGAAAAGTCCCTGAAAGTAATCAGTTATTAGAAATGACACCCCTTAAAAAAAAGGTCTATGACCGTAATTTTTTAAATTACAATATAATGCACCTTAATTTTTTTGGCTCACATACTTAGCTTATAATGCTATACAAATCCAGTATTTCTTTCTAAGATTATTTGTCCTTCTTTATTTAAGCTGTGCTTTCATTTTTATGTTATTTCCTTGTTCTTACAGAAAACCAGCTTTTTTTAAAATTTAAATATATGGCACATATTTAAAATTGGGGGAGTCCAGCAGTTTCAGGGTTTTTTTTATTTTCATTTATATTTGGGTGTGTTTGACAATTATTCTGTCTCCTGCTCGAGTGCAGGCATTACCTATCAGGCAGAAAGAGGTTCATATAATGCACCAAAAAATAGAATGGAATGATTGTTAACCTTGCAGAGCATAAAGTAAATAAAGATGACACTGGAAAGGCCTAATTTACACCTGAAGAGGGCCTAAAACGGAGGAAAAAAAAAATATTATGTCAGTTCTGGGTCTTCAGTTCAACTGCATATTCATAAGGAGGAAACGCTGCTCAAATGAGGTTTAAGAATGTGACTTGAAAGGTCATGAAATTCAGATTTACATCTAAAATTCATCGTGTTGTTCCTCGCCGGAGCAGAGATCTTGTAACAAGGAGTGATGTTACTCACAGGGCTGCGGCTCCACTCGCTCAGGAGAACGAATCCGAGTGGAATTCCTTTGGAGAAACGTTTTTTTTCAAATTGTTACAACTCCTCAGCCCGCCACCAAATTCAGGCTGCTGTCTAAAATGGAATTTTTTTATTAGCAATTTGCGCAACGTAAATTCCCCTATTTTAAAATTCCATTTTCATATTTTCCTCCTCAGTTAAAAGACCTAAAATTAAATGTTTTTTTCCTCACGGCCTGAAAACTTTGTGAATGGCATCGGAGGAATAAAACGCTATTTTAAAAAGAAAGCCAAGGAGTACATTAAAAATGGCTCTTTAGGATGAATTTAAGTGGTATTTAAATTTTTTCAGAGGTGTGTTTGTACACACAAACATTTTCCAGGTGAGGAGGAATGCAGAAAAGTCTCAATCGGTGCTGGGGAGGATTTTCTCAGCTTCAGCAAAGTTGGTGCAACACCAGGAGGAATGGGAATATCAGCACTGAGGCACTCGCTTGTCTTTTTCTCAGTGCTGAGGAGGAGCCTCATCCTCCACATCCTCCATATGTCCGTCTGTGAGTTTGGTGAAAATTCGATTCCCAGTATGAAAACTTTCCAGCTTCGTTCCCGTGTAAAGTTTTGATTTCGACGGCTTGGCATTTTCAGGCGTTTTGCTGGAAAAATCTTTATGCACTTAACGCGAAAAGAATGAAAACAGTGATGCAGAGACTGATTCATTTTATACCTTTTTTTTCCTTTTCTTTTTTTCACATGAAAGGAGCCTTATTTGATGAAATTCAGCCCACAGTGTTCAAGAAACTGTCTGCATTTTTTAACTATTTTTGTCTGTCGCTGGAAGAGTCGTGGTGGGTGATGCAAGTGCAAAGTCAGTGCAGATTCTGCCATGGAAAAGGAGAGAAAGAAGGGAGAAATAGAAATAAAATCTGAATTGCAGAAATTAAATGTTTAGTTGCAAAAGAGGAATTATCTATCTGGACACAATACTCTAGAAAAGTTAACTACTTTTAGACTTCTTGTTTCTGCAGTGTCTGAGCAACTCAGATGATTTTTTTTTTTTTCTCCAGATTTTCTGTGCTCATTCCTGAGCACAGATTTCCATGAATTTGGGATAGAATTGTAGAATCATTAAGTTCAGAAAAAACCTTTGTCAAGCCCAACCACTGACTTAAACCTCCACCTTTATTTTTGAACAGAAATCCTCTGGTGGAGAAAATAACTAAGCCCACCAATGAAATATTCAAAATTCTAATCATGATATCATTCCTCCTTGTTATAATTAATCTTTCCTCATTAAACACTTTTACCAGCTCTTTCTCAAGCTGCTCCATATCCCTATGTGCGAACAAATACTGTTCTGTCTACCTTAATGTCTTTTATGTCTTAGAAAATCTAAAAAGGGAACTCAAATTAGATATTTAGGGATAAACTTTGGGACACTGCACTAGGGGTGTTATCTTTGCCAAGCCATAACTTTTTTGTTCTGAGTTCCAACTTTTTCTCTTCTAAACATATTTACTGCTTGTCAATCTAAACTAAATATTCCTTTAGCAGAGGCCTCAAGAGGCAAGTTTTGGCCAAAAAAAAAAAAAGCCTTCTGGCTGCAAACAACTTATTTCTGGTTGCCTGTAGTCCTCACATTCAAATATCAGGTGTAGATTGCCTTTGTTATCAGACTTTATCGAGAAATACTCCATAAAGCCACATTAATCATTATTATTCTGCCTATGTTTCGCCACATATTTAATTTCCAATAGATGAATGCAATGACTTCATTGCAGGTATTTAGAGCAGATGAGTAAATTCATTTGTGCTGATTGGGGCCGCATTGATTTGTGATGATTGGTTCCACGGAACATACGTCTGACCTGAAAAAGCAGAACAGTGCCAGGGCTGTTGTAATTGTATGGGTTTCTTCATTGGGTTACGTGGGCATTATTGCAATTGAGCTCAAATAGGTCTGTTTTTCACCGTGCACAATTTAGTCATGCATCAATACGTTTTTAATTAAAAGCGTATGACAGGTACAATAGCAGAGCACTCCAAATAATTTCCTAACGCAGGCCGTTCCCTCAAAGACAAGTAATCAGAATCTGTCTCAGTTCATCAGGGGAATGTGTGATTTTTTATTAAGATGTACGATTAAGCATCTCAAAACTTTACGCTAAATTGTCAGATTTTGGTTGTGAGCGCTGCACTGCAAATATTTCGAGTTTAAGGTGGCAAAGTGAGGGGTTCTCCTTGGCAGGAGAGGAAGAGCTCCTTGGACAACTTGGTTGGCTCATTTTGCAGGTTGGGTGAGGGTTTAGTGAAAGGGGTTTGGAATGAGATGAGCTTTAAAGTCCCCTCAACCCAAATATTTCCATGATTCCCTGATTAGTCTGCTCTAATTGTCTTTCCTGTAGACGTTGTGGCCTGGAAGACCACAAGAAACACGAGCAGCTGTGATTTGTAACTGATTTAAAAAGCCTTCTCCTGTCTGTAATTGTACCATGGTGACTGAGGGGAGAGAATACAATATCCTTAAAAAAATCACTTTGCATTCAGCTAAGTGTATAAACTCTCTCACTCATTAATAGTAAATTAGTGGATGATTTTTGCAGGAAGTCATTAGAGGTTTCAGGTGGCAGACATTGCCATGCATGTCTGGGTTGTTAAAAATTCTTTCATTCCCACATCTCTCAAATCAGACTTTCTCAAGCAGATTCTTAAAAAAAAATTACAAATGAAACACTTTAAATTATGACCTTTACATTCTTTTTTCACATTTATTTTCTCTCAGAAATGGAACTTAAAAATCACTGTAAGGTTAAATTGAACATTTGACTTTGTTTTCCTTCAGTTTTCTCTATTAAAAATATTTCACTTTTTAAACTTTATTTTTACAGGATATCAGGAGTTATTTTTGCTGATCTGCTTCCTAAATTGTAGCTCCCATTTAACATAATTTTTTTTTGTTCCAGAATATGTGCTCTAGTTCAGACATAGAAGGTGCATAATGAAACTTCTTTCTGCCCTTAGTTGTGCTGTTGTAAGTACACCCGAAGTACCAAAAATTTGGGTAGAACGTCCTCCCTCTTTTTTCTTTTTTCCAATTGGAGAAAATACGAAAACTTGGATTCAGTTTCTCTCTGTGTGCATCCACCTGCACTCACCACCTCGGAGAACAAACAAAGCCCCAAAACTCAGATCTGAATTTATCAGAGAATTCTTGCAAAAGCTCGGAGAAATCATGCAACCTCTCCACGTCTCTTTGAGATGAAGATAACACATTATTTCTTTTCCTTTTTCTTGGTTTGACTGAAGATTTCTCAAGGCAGAGCTGCCCGGGCTGTGTCTGTGCAGAGAACGTCTCACAATGAATTGGGAGTTCGGCTCCGGGCACATCAGCATTACCACAATGCAGATTAATATATTTTTTTCCCCTCTTTCATTTCTTTAAAGCTGATACAATCTACCTCTGCTTGAGCTCTGCCTGAGGTATGAAATAAGTGTAAAAGTTCACGTTTTTAGCAGCGAGATGTTTCTTAATTAGAGCTCTTCTTATCGGTCGACTCCTTTTAACCATTTAGATTTAAATTTAGTCAGGGTCTCCAATATGTCATATTCTTTTAATCCCCCCCCATTATTAGTGTATCTAAATTATGTGCATTTCTTTGTGGGTTGCTGTGCAGTAATTCTTCCTTCTAACTAAAAATGGCAAAGGGAAGATGGAAAGGTACATTCTGCTTCTGACGTGATGAATATTAATTTAGTGCAGGGCAAACAAGATCCACACTTGCAGGAGAACTTTGCCCACGACTTTCTGGAACTGAGATAGATTTTCTACAGAAACCTCTAAACATGAAAGGACACCCCCTTCCCCCCCCCAGAGATCCAAGAAAACCCCTAATTAAATGAATTAGAATACAAGGGCTATAGAATTATGTTTCTGTTCTGCCACAGCAGAGTTCCTAACCCTGGGGACATTGTGGAGCCAGCGATCAGAAGCACAAATGAACTCTGACTCTGATAACTTCGAGTCCTAACAGGGAGAGAGAGTGGAGGAAAGTTTGCCAGAGAGGCCCCAGAGATAACAGCCAGAATTATATAATTGTGCATATATAGGACAAAAAGCTACAGCGATTTCCTCCTGCGGGGTGACAGCTTCGACTCGGGATGTGACTTCAGTGAAATTTGCTGCGATTTGGAGACAGGAATAATGACTGCTGGCCAAATCTGGACCCTCGCATCGAGCCTGCCCGGACGGGGATTTGCAGGGATGCAGAAGCACATCAGAGCTGCTTTGCAGATACTGCTTAAGCCCCTTAGTTCTCTCCAAACCAGGGGATTTGGAGTGGGGAATCCTTGGAATTGACACATTAATTTTCTCCCGTCCATGGCCTGTGCTCAAACTTCTGCTGGGGAAACGTAGAGATCGTTGCATTTCCTCCTCGTCGTGGGTATTCCTGCTCTGACATTGAGGTGGATGTTATCTTTGGGAAAATAAAACAAGCCAGAACTGGCCAATTATAAAATGCAGTAATTCCTTTAAAATTTTATTAAAGGACATTTCTGTGAAAGCTTTAGAGATTTTTACAGATATTTAATTTGTGCTAAAAGCACAAATGTAAAAATATATCATCAAATGTAACAGTTCCTTAGCCCTGCAGAAGTATTGAAAGGAAAACACTTCTTTTCTGATATTCAAAACTTTTTGCGGTCCATCTGTTAAGTTTATGGGCAAATTTTATCTTTGGGTGTGCATCCTAGGTTGTTATGATGACCTGTTCGTCTGCAGCGTGCACTGAAATCCAGAAGACTGTCTTTATTTTGAATGTTATTTGCAAAGGCCATGAAAAAAGCTGACATTCATCAAAAGCTACGGCTTGGCCATGCTGAACATTTGCTTTGTTGCAGGGGAGAGTGGCCACTAATCCTTGATTGTCTTCTGAATTATTTGAGGACTTAACTATAGTTAAAATGTGACCTGAAACCAATGCCTTTGAGGGAGATGAAATTGCTGCGCTGCCACAGAAATACCAGCGCGAGTCAAGAAAATCAGTTGCTCTCCCCTAATCTCCTTTCCTTTGGAAACTTTGCTAATGAGATCAATTCCAGAGACAGTTGCCTTGATCCACGATGGTAAAAGTCCTTCTAAATAAAGGATAAATAAAGTGGGATAACCTGGAGCTACGTTGAGGATGGGGAGCGTAACGTGAGGTGAACGGACAACCTGGCTTTGCCGATCCCCCCGAGTGTCAGATTGGGTTTGACTGTTGAAAATGGCCTGTAACTGTGCTTTTACCAGAGCATCCTTCCCTCCTGTCCTGCTGCCAGAGAGAAGACTCGGCCTTCATCGACGTGACGTGTGGCTCAGATGTGGCCTCAGCTGATTTTGTAACTCAGGGGGAGATAGGAGGGAAGAAAGCGGGGAAAAATATTCCCTTTAGCTTGATCTTTAGGGGCTCAGAAAAATAAAATCTTTGGGCATGTTGAGTGCTAATTGTCCACTCAATGCCTTTCTCTGAGCTGTACCATCAGCAAATATTTCTTTTTGAAATAAGACATTTTGTTCAAGGTAAAAAAAAAAATCTGAAAACAGACCTTCTGTTTTCCTAGGCTAAAATTAGGAGTGGGAATGGATTTTGGGGGGTGGAATTAGCTGATCTTTGAGCTCTCTTTTAACCCACACCATTTAATGATTCTATCAAACTCTGGTAAACCAGAGGGAATGCAACTCCTCGATTTTGCCCCATACAAATCTTCTGAGCTGTTGAAAACACCGTTGGAAGGTGCACGAAGTGCATGGAGAATAAACAGGGATTGTGAGTCTGAGAATCTCTTTGAGTAGCCAGAGGTTTTGTGATTAGGTCAGATCTAAAGGATCCTAT
The DNA here is from genome assembly GCA_009741485.1 of Malurus cyaneus samueli. Lineage (NCBI taxonomy): Eukaryota > Metazoa > Chordata > Aves > Passeriformes > Maluridae > Malurus > Malurus cyaneus. The sequence goes on from CM019220.1 coordinate 1,351,283, forward strand.
AAAATTAAAAACCTGGGAGATCTTTTCATTGGCAATTTTGCAGTGTAACTGCAAATTTCCTGAGTTGTGAGGAAGCAGAATGAAGGGTGTTGAATGGGATTTTCTCTAATTGGAGGCCCTTTGTAACAATAAAGGTAACTCAGTATAATTTTATAAACAGGTTTTCACATTCAGTGAGCAAAAGAATGCAAAGTCCTAATGTCATTCTTACCCACTTGTGTCACATAATTCTGTGAAAAATTTTGGAATTTACTTACTCTGCATGTCTGCAATTCCAAGTGAAAAAGGTGAGGGGGGTTTTTTGTGGGATTTTTTTTTTCCTGTATCTCATTAACGAATTTTACCTCATTAGGAAACCCTTTAAAATGCTTGGATTGCTATCCTGAAGAATTAAGTCTTCCATTTATCGACAGGACATGTGCAGCTTTGGCACGAGGGGTGTAAATCCCCCACTGTTTCCTGTCGATGGTTTTCTGTCTTGCTGGGGAGAAGCAGATCTAGAGAGGGTAACTCAGACCCCCTGACTCTGACCTGAGGAGAGTTAGCAAGGAGAGGGAAAGAGGTTTCATGATCTCAAGAAATATATTTTCTTTGTTTTAATGGATTAGGGTACATTCCATAACCTTTTTTTTTTCTTATTGGATTTTTTTTTTAACTTCTGCTGCTTGTTCTACAAACTCATTGTGATGTGACTGCCAACATTTCTGAGACGTTCCTTGATGTTCAAGAAGATCTAAACAGGAATAATTTATTCATTTTGGAGCTGGTCAGGCAATAAATGAGTAACAGCTTCTGTTCTAGTCTTTGTAAAAGGGAAATACACCTAAACCCAAATTTAATGCAGAGAAAATCTTATACAGAATTTTGGGCCACATTCTCAGCCACTGTTAATTGTCGGTTCAAGCCTATAAAGTTCTAAGGGTTCAAATCCATTGAACATCAATTTAAAAGAACTTGTCTAATTCCAAGAACCCCAGGGTTTATAGATGTGCATGGTTGAGATTAATCCCCAGATGATTCAAGCAGTTCTGGGGAATTTCTGCACCCCAGTAAATTAATCACTAGTTCTTTAGCTGAGGAGAGGAAAAGGTTTCCCAAGAAAATTCCCAAGGAAATTTCTGCAGCTGAAATGGCCTCTCTGCTCTTGCCCATTATTTGGTTTTGATTATTGATTTCCTACTCTAAACCCAGAGCTCAATGTTTTCTTCTTGTCTTCTTCAGTGGAAGTAGAGGCTGACGCAAATAAAAATCCCCACGAATACTGATGAATATTTGATTGGTTACAAATGCAGTAGATTTAGGGGGAAGGAATTACTTAATTAAGGCAAAACAAGCTGAATGAAATTGTAAAACTCAATGTTTGTTACGCCAGGCTCTAGGATTCAGTCTTTGCTTCAAACCACCTTTAAAATCAACATTTATTTGCATGGACCTTTGGGGACGAAGACTCCATTGATTTATGCTACAATTTTGTACACTCTAAGTGTAAAATTGTACACTGATTTGTACTAAAATTTGGGAAAGCAAGCAGATAGATTTGTGGAGAAAGGGCAGCAGCTGAGAACAGACTGAGACATTTTTTGCATGCCAGGTTTGAGATCCTGGGATATAAACTTTGCTCTCTCTGAATTAAACTGGAGCAACTCCAGGCTCAGTCATGTAGCTCTGCACAAGGGTGCAAATCAGTTGTTTGGTGACTGGGCTAAAGGACATTTATTTTTTGCTAATAAAGCTTTATATGACCAGGCAACAGCATAGGTCCCCAAATCTGCAGATCCTGAAATGTCCACATTCCTGAATTTAAACATGTCTGGTAGGAAAATACCCATAAGCAGAAGAGAGGATAATTGGCATCATATGAGTTAGTAAATTTGTTTGTTGATAATTGGAAAGGCATTTATTATAAGTCCAGAGGTTCCATTTTGCTGTAAACTCAGGCTTATTTTGCTCCCGTCAGACACGAGCTCACGTATTACTACATGACAGACCTTTGAGTAAAATGATACATTTCCCCCCAGATCAGGCTGTCTGGCCTCAGCAAGTTTATTCAGGCAGTGGAAATCCCTTATTAAATACATTTTTCAAAACTTCCCGCAATACTGTTTATTTATAGATTACAGGGGAGATAATCAGTGCTTTCCACTCATATTCGCTTAGTTCTTCCTAATGATACCTAGTCACACTCAGTCATGGTCATGCATACTCTGCTCCACTCACAGCAAATTCCATTCACAGCAAATTTGAATTCACACTTCATAGTCAATCATTTAACTCATTCACATCAGTCACACTGAATCAATACTCCCCCGCTCCCTTCCTTTTAATGCTCATTCCTTTCCTTTCACATTTACTCCTAAACATCTGCAATCATCCTCGTTTGCTTGGTGTCTATCCTCAGAGCAAGAACGTAGCTGTCATTAGCGGTCAGCCCTCTGCAGCTCAGAAATTAGAGGGGTTATTGCAGGGCCAGACAGGCGCTGGAGAATCACAGGTGCTGCTCAAATTCCTTGCTGAGGAAGGAAGGAATACCTTCCTTATTTTTGGGGTGGGAATATCACACAGAGGAATGTGGTACCTCATTACAGATGAAATAACCCCATGTGTGAGGTGGATACTTCAGCCGCAGGTTGTTGGTTTTGCTCACCCTGGGGATGCACAACAATTAAGTAGAGTTGATGCTGCCTTTATTTTTTTTTCCCCCCAATTTAATTTGATTTTAAACAAAGGTGAAATGCTGTGAAAGCAGGACGGGAGTTGTTGTGGTCAGAAATCGTGAAAATGTGTGGTGAGTACAACAGGGTTTATTTAATAAATAGGATTTCCTAGAATTTTATTGTTGCCAACTCTTTTGCCTCCATGGCACATCCCAGCCTGGCTCAGGACACAACGATCCCACCACACTGCTCAAACAGACTTGCTCCTCTCTCTGGTCTGCTTCATGCAGCATTGAATGGGAAAAAGGGATTCTGGATATATTTGTGTCATCTTTTCCTTCCAGATGGCATCAGGCAACTATTTCTCTGTGAAGGCTTTGATGTCAAAATGCTCAAGACACCTTAAAGCTGTAAATTTCCCATGGAGTATTGCAGCACGGAAGTCACCGGGAAGACATCCTGGTTTTAAGGGTTGGGGTGTGAAAGAATGTTGCTGCAGATGCTTTAACCAAATTGTGAGTTTACTGATGAGGAAGATAATAATTTTAATTATTTAATTATTATTTTCTTTCTTAATTTTTTCACTTTTATTATTCCTATAATGAATAATTGACAGCTAAAAAAAATGGGAAGAAGTGGCATTTAACCCAAGGACACCACACCAGTCCTGTTGAAAACTAGATCTTACATACTAGTGCACAAAAATAGTGATTAATGGGGGGAAAAGGGCAAGGAGGAAGGCATGAAGGCTTTGAGGAAATTGCTGGGAAAGTCCTGGTGGGCAAATTCTTGGTGTGCAAAGCCTTTCATGGCACTTGTGAGTGCTCCAAAAGGAGGGAGAAGCCAGCCTTACTCACAGCATATTGTGACTTCCAGGGCAAGGAAAAAGAAACCACTGCATTGAATTAATAGCCTTGTGTTTGGGGACAAGAGAGCACATCCCAGGAGATGCAAAAGGACCCTATCTATCATCTTGAGATTGGCCTAGGAGGAGACAAAGTACATTTGATGGACTATTATCCTAATTTCTATCCTGAAAATCATGGCGTACAGACAGTGGAGCATCAGCTGCTACCTCGGAGTCGCAAACATGAAGTAAAAGGCTGTAACTGGGCTCTTCTTTTCTATTTTTGTTTTGTTCTGCTATTTATTCCTTAAGAAAGAAAGAAAACAAGACAATTACATGCTCTGGGGAGTCACAATAATCGATAGCAGAAGCCAGCAGGGAAATGGGTCTGGACAGCTGAGGGCTGGAGGGAAGGAGCGCGATGCTTTCAGGACACGCGTTTTTTGGGGATGAGGGGCAGATCTGGGGAGCACCAGACCCCTACATGGCACCAGCTATGGGGGAATGGACAGAAAGGTTCAGATAGCATTAAATCCACATTTTCAGGGCAGGATATGGCTGTGGAGTTAACAGAGAAGGGTCACTTTGTGTTTTCTTGTGTCTAGGACAGCATCGCAGTTTTTGCGGCCCCATTTTTTTGCTCGTTTGAAAAATTTGTGCTACAGAAAATACCATGAGGTGAGCAAGGAAGAGTTTATCCACCAGCAGAAAGCAGTGGGCAGCTTCCATAACGCTTTTCACCCCCACCAAAATATTCCTTTCACCCTCCAGTTTTGTTTTGTTTTAAGGTTTGGGATTTTTTTAGCCACGCAGTTCCTAAACAAAGATTTCTGTGTCAATTAGTGGGGTGCATTTGGACTTTGGTCCCTCAGCGTGTGCTTAGCAGATGTTCACAGCAAAGCAAAGTTTACCCAAACATTTCTGAGGCTGGGGTTTGTATATACAGCCTCTCTCTTTTCTTTCCAAAGGGTACCATATTAACAATTCTTTTCTCGCCAGTATAAATATTTTTACTGCAATTAGCTGCATAATGGTGCAGCACGGGTACTTGAAGAGGGTGTACTTATCCACTACAATTTGAGTCATCCCTTGACGGTAGCACCCGCCCTTGTTGCATTAGAAATCAACTCAATTTCTATTGAAGAAAACATCTAAATATGGGAATAATCCCCTAACCTGTTTATTTTGAAAAGTGGCTTGCCATCTAACAACGCTGCCGCAGCGAGCATCTATTAGCTTTGCTTTACTTTGTTTTCCTTCTTTTTTTTTTTTTTTTTTTTTTTTTTCTGATCATTTTTGATTTCAAAACATTTTGGCCGTTCCACAGACTCCAAGTCTCCTTCCAGGAGAAACACTGAAGAATCAAGTGCATCTCTCCTGCCTTTTAAAATTACCCTTCAGGGCAGTGCACACACAGAGTGACCCTGGCTTTTGACAAACCTTTGCTGAACAAAATGTAACAAGCCCTGGATATTTCTGAGCAGCATTTTCTATTCTGACAGAGACAGCTCGGCAGCATTTGATGTCTGCTTGCTGGTCATAGATAATGGTGCATCTTGGGACCATTGTCATCCCTGTCAATAAGACGGCCTGGGGGGACGTTCAACAAAGCTACCTTTTGATTCACCGTTTTCCCTTCCTTCCCAAGACATTTGTAAGCCCGTGGTCAGCCAGGTCACTTTATTTCATCCTGATGTGCCTTGATAATAGCATCATGTCTGACAAAAAATTTTGACAGACCGTCGATGTGCGTTTCTTTGGTCGCTGCGTTGTTTTCTATGCCTCCTCAATGTCAAGCAAGCTTTGAAAGCTACTGATTATGTTTGTTTGGACTGAATTTGACAAGATTCCTGTTCTTTGAAGCAATTAAGCTCCTGAGGATGGGTCTTGGGATTTGAGCTAATTTTTTTTTAGCAGTGCAGGAAGCAACTGGAGCATATCCTATGCTCTGGTGTTTTTTATTTTTGTTGTTTCAAGGTTGAGCTTTCATTGCACCTTTAGAAATACCTTGACCCAAAGGAAACTTTTAAGCTTTAGAAGGAAATCAAAAAGAAAAAAAAGAAAAATGCGCAGCTTGAAACTAAAAGTTTTGCCTATGTACAAATGCATTTTATCAGAAAGTTCTGAGCTTGGCAGGTGGAGAAATCTCTCCAGAATTTAACTGTTTTGAGGCCACAGACCTGTCCACTTATAGAATAGATTTTAGGAGCTGACCCATGCTCATGAAGAGAAAGCAAATACAATATTTTACTCAACTGGCCGAAGATAACAGCTCAGAGCCTGGCTTGCCTATTGTTTAAATTAGTTGCAGGCAATTTAGAGTATTACAAATGAGAATTAGCAGCATTTTTAGTTTTATCAGCCAGCTAAATTGTTAAATGATGTTGCTGGAGTTCAGCAGAGCACCTCCAGAGCTACACAACCATTTTTTTTTGGCAGTCACAGATGGAAGTTTGCATCCTGCCCCTGTAGCAGTGGGCACGAAGCACACGCACATTTAATTGGGTGAGGGCTTTTCTTATTTTTCTTTTGGCAAATAAAGATGAATTTATCACAGTCCATGTGATACTAAAAAAGGCAAATGGTAATTTCCTGGTACTGAAAAGAAAAAACAAATAAAGCCTTTCTGGTTTGTGCTGCATTTTAAGGTATTTTTGTTGCCTTTGAATATATTTAACTCGAAGTCTTTTATCCCTTCATAGTGGAAAGGACACCTTTTTTAAATGTTTGAAGATGTTTAAGGACAGATCCCACCTTATGAATGGAAATCTGGAGGTGCCTGGGAGTTTCTCATAATCTGGCAGCAGCTGGGCAGGGATTTTTTTGTGTTTTCATTTCAGAGAAGCTTCAGGAGCATCATGACCTCAGGAACATCATGACCACTCAAAATGCACAGGAATGAGAGACCTTTGAAGCGCAGCTCTCCATTCTTCCTTGGGAATCATCAATGAGAGGACATAAATCCGAGTTTAAATCACAAAGCTGGAGTGAGCAGGTGCACCAACACCTTTTTGGGCTGCTCAACTTCCAGCATGGCTCTGACCTCCAGGAGCAGTGGAGGAAAATTCCCAAGCCTCAGTTTCCCTGGAGACAAAAGCAGGATGTGAGTATTAATCTCCTTTTCAAGGGGATTTGATGTCTCTTATTGAGAGCAATGCAGTGGGTTGGTAAAAATGTAAACCAGACTATTTTCTTTTTTATTAGAATTTGTATTTGGTTTTAATATTATGACTGAAATGACAGGCCCTCATTTTCATACATTTCTGGTTTCGCTCCCAGTTATTATTTGGGTTATATTACCTTCAAAACATGTTTTTATGGACTTATAATGGCTAGTGATGAAAATGCAGCTAATAGGTACCTACTGCAAATTTATGCATTTTTCTTGCTTGTAACCTATCAAAATTGCAAATTTTCCCAAGGAATTAATTTCCTTTTGCTCTTGGCCAGGATCTTCCCTTTCTTTCCTACATTCTGAGACGTGATAATGATTTTTGTCCACTAAATGCCCCCAAAGTGACTTCTGAAGGCCTCCAAAAAAAGTACCGGGATGCAGAAGAATTGATTCGTTTTATTTTCTTTTCACTGGTATTTTTTTACAGGAATAAAGTATTTCCCTGGAATTATTACCAATGCTTCCCTGGCTTTTCTATTCAGTGCCTTTCTGTCAGGCTATCTATAGTTCTTGAGGGCGGTATTGTCTAGTTATTCTTTCATATTAAATGATTGGGTTATTACTTTTACGTCTTTCGAATATTTCATTTTACTGATTTCTCCATATTAAAAAGATGATAAATTATAGCAGCTATTAAGGGCCCAATCCTGAATTCTTAATGTAGCCATTTCCATTATAGTCCCCCCTGACACAGATTTATATGGAATCTGATAAATTTCTGCTCGGCGAATTCCTAGAGAAACTCCAGAAACCTGAATTAAATTAGTGTGTTAAAATAATCAACGTGAGCCCAATCTTGTCAAGTGAGGGAGAGATGAGTGTGTTGTGCTCGTTGCAGGACAGGAGTTAATGACTAATTATTAAGCACCAAGATGGGAAGAGTGTAGTGGGATTTCCAGGCACATGAGGGATTTAGGTCTGAACCCTATTTTTGCTTTAAGTCTTGTTCGTCCTCGGGGTTTTTTCCCCTCACATTTCTAATCTATTTTCCTCTACTGTAAGAAAAATGTAGAGAGATTAATTTCTCTGTTAATGCGATTCTGGAATAGTGCAGGACAGAGAATGGGCCCTTTTTGGATGGGGTTTGAGGAGTGGATCCCATGGTGATGCTCACTTTGAGCTGGACCAGGAGATCATCAACATTGAAATGAGGTTTTCCATCACAGGCTCTCACTTGGGCCTGCAAAAACAACTTCTGGCAACATCAAAGCCGATAATTCATTACGTTTGATTTTTGGAGCAAGCCTTCCCCAGCCAACAAATGGATGAACTTCCAAAATCTGAGTTTAAAAGATTTTTTTTCATACAATTAAAGAATAAGGAAATAATTAAGCAAAATAATATCCTCCCATCCCTTCCTCCTTGACATGCAACAATGGTGGGATGCCACTGAGGCAAAAATCCCTCTTTTTCTTTTTTCTAGATCCTTTCTTATGACTGGTGAATAGTTTTTTAAATATAAATACCAACACAAAATGCAGCCTTATCAATTTTCAGATGATTCAAGTGCAAGGCACTAGAAACCCTTTTTATTGTCGTTTATTTCAGAGGAAATTTTTAGATGTTTCATCATAAAGTGGTTACTTAAAGCACCAGGACAGAGCACAAGTGACAAAAATGAGTGAATTCAATACTTTCATGGGTAACAATGTGCTGTAATTAATACTTGAAAACTAACAGAAAGACAGAAGATGTAATTGTGCATGATCCATTTTTAAATAAATGTTTTAGCTTTGAATATTTTTTTAAAATCCAAAACAATTAATAAAATGAGTGCTTGTTTGGCCTAAACTGTATTTTTTACCCCATTTTGCCATTCTAACTACTGAATTGAATGACAAATTCTTTCCTGATCTCTAGATATAAATGTTTCTTCCATTTCATGTTCTTTAGCTCTGCTTCAGAAGAAACAAAGCACAAAGGTAGACTTACCAGACTGTCAGTTTAATGAAGTACTTAATTTAACATAGGTTTCTTAGAAGAAGCTAAATTTCAAGAAGAAAGAAAAAGTCCCCTCTAGACTAATAATTGTCTATGGCAGGAAAACTCTTGGCAGTGGAAGTAGGGATTTATCTTGAGTAGGAATGAATTTTCTCCCTCAATTGGCATCTGAAAAAAATTCAGCAGGGAGAGTTAAGCGACTAAATAGTTCTCAAATGACTGAAACAAATGGATACTTTAATGAAAATCTTTTGAATGTCACTCAAAATTTGGTCCCTGGCGTGGTGGCTCAGGTTTTATGATACTGTACATATGTGGTGCTGGGTTGTTGTTTTTTTTCCTTTCAATCTAAGCTGAATCTGAGGTTTTGTTTTCATAAAATTATATCCCATCTCTATTTAACTTACTTTGATCGGTTCCAAATGTTGACCTTATTTTTGGTGTGTTTAGGAGGAACTTCATCAGCTATTAGGTCTAAATCAAGGGTGGCTTTTTAATTTTGATTTTAATTAATTAACAGGGTGTCTGGGTTACAAAATACCCTTGAGCCTTCACGCATGGTACGAGTCATCAGAATGAATTGGTTGAAATGCAGTTTTCAGCCATTCTGGGCTTTTATAGTGTATTAATTTGGGGAGAAAAAATGTGTACTCTATAGTTTACTTTGGCCTGACAGTGTTTATCCTGTGTGTTTGTAGAAATAAACAGGAAAACCTTTAAACATTAACAATCCTATTTGATTCTTGATGCTTCTTGGCAACTAATCACAACAACTCCTTGGTGAGGTCCTGTGTATGACATGTAAATATTTGACATAAAGGTAAAATATAGATATCTGAGCCCCTTATATATTTAATGATCCCAAACAATTTCTTGGACAATAGGCAAATAGAAAAATGTCACTTGTTTGGAAGAGGGGAGGAAAAAAATATCCATGAACAAGCTGTTCTTTTCTTGTGTTTGCAGTTATTTTTCATGTAGTAGTTGTTACATGCTGTTGATTAACTTGAAGGGTAAATCCACTTCATTTTAGTGCTACAGACATTTAGCAAGGCCAGGTGTACTTTTATTTCTGAACTTTTTTTCAGGATGAAGGTTTCTCTGAGAATTTCTGGGAATTTTTTTTGCTCTCTTTCTCATCACAGGCTCTGTCAGCAGCTCAGACCCCACTTTTCACCACCAATTCCACCTCTCATTGTGATATTGGGCAGTCCAGGTTCAAGCTCTCTCTTTGCTCTGTGATACTGAGAATGGTGCCTAAAATCAATTCCGATCATGACCTGCAGAGTTTTCCACTGCCCTTAATTATTTTGCTTTTATTTAAATAAATATACTTTCTGTGGTCTCAGTACTTTCATATACCCGTTGTCATGCCCTAAGTCTGTCTTCTCAATAACACTTAATAATCTTATGTATTTGCACTTTCAATACATTTACAGATTGAAAATTTGTGAGATATTTTGTCTTTTACCTACCTGTAGATCAAAAAGTTCATATATTCCATCTTCTTTAACCTTCTGTACCTTAAATATTGCTGATTTTCCCCTTTGCCTGTCCTCGATTTTTACAGAATCACAGAATTATTTGGATTGGAAAAGGCCTCTGAGATCAAGTCCAAACTTTGATCACACCTTCTCAACTAGATCGTGGTTCCTGCTGATGGGCCTTTGGAAAATTTCTGATATTGATTGACTTTGAATTGGAAAGCTGCAACTGAATTACAAGATTTCCAATATTGATTGACTTTGAATGGGAAAGCTGCAACTGAATCGCAAAATTTCCAATATTGATTGACTTTGGAATGGGAAAGCTGCAGCTGAATTATCCTCATATCCATTGGTTAAATTCTGCCACTCTGGAAATGCCTCGCAATCTTCTGCTCACCCAGTGAATTGAAGCAGCAAATCCTCTTCTTGGTACCAGAATTCACATTTTACTCGTGCTTCAAAAATGTGTGGTTGTCCATGAAGAATTTGTTGGAAACTATTCTTCAGATACTTAGTGGGAATTATAAAAATGAGTGATAATATGAGATCAAAATGAAACTTTCAACGGAGTGGAGTTTCTTAAGAAAAAACAAAGCAGTTGGAAGGAAAGGCTGATGTGTTTGAAGCCACAGCTAATGCAATAAGAAAAAAAAATAATTAAAGAAGTCTTTGAAAGCTTTGGTTTAGAACTGCATGAAGCTCAACAAAGAATTGCTAATATGGAGAGCAGGAATTGTTGGATAATTACATTGACGATCTAGAAAACATGCTTAGAAAGCGAGGTTTGTGCATTGTGGAGGATTGCTGAGGGATGGGAGATTGGGGGCTGGAAATTTTCCCCACTCCTATTTTGTCTCTGCTTTTTATGGCTCATTTTGAAGCTGTGTGGAACATTTAATTCAGGGGCCACTGTAATTTGCTTTGAAAAGCAGCACATTCATTTTGTTAAAGCTTTCAGAGAACCCTCGGCCAGGAAGTCTCCCCAACAGAAACTTTGATTTGTATTATTTTTGGTGGCTTTATTTTTCCTTCCTAAAGGTTACTGCCACTGCTGGTTTAACGGTGTTTATGTGATCTTATAATAAGTGTTATCACTTTGTATAATTATTATGTGTGATTAATCCTGTTCACACTTGAAAGCTGTGGGTTTTTCTTTTTTTGGATTAACATTTCCTAAAATAATTCTTCAGAAAGATGGTGGATGCAAAGTATGGATTCCTGATAATTTGATATATTGCATAGATTTCAGCACCAATCTGGTTATACAAGTGTCTGGAAGAATGCACATTGCTGAAATTTTTCAATATAATTTTGGAGAGATTTGACCTGTTTTAAAAGAGGACCCTTAAAAAAAACCCCAACTTTTAAAACTTTTTAACCTTTTAACTAGTCTGAATTATTCCCAGCATGTCAGATTGGGATTTTTATGATTGAAGGGGATTTAGGACCTAAGATGGCAGGAGCTGGGCTAGCAGAATTTATTTTTTTTACATCTGAATCTATTCTCCGTGGAGAAATTTGACATTCTCACAGTGGTTTTTTTTGAAAATCATTATAATAGTATGTTGGTTTTGCAAATTTTGTAAATTTTTGTTACTGGGGATGGAATTTCTGTACGTTAGTGAGACATCAGAAATCCCATTGTGACCAAAACCTCTCCAGAAGCAAAAATGGTTGTATGGACCCATCTCATGACCCTCAACTTTCACCAAAAAAATTGAGTACTTACATTGGCTACCAAAAAATTGCACTTTATAACAAATCATCTCTTGCTTTCTGAACTGAATTCTACCTGTTTTGCAATTCTGTGTTTTAGTATTCCATCTTTGGATTGAAGTGATTTGGGAGTTGAGATTTTTTTTTGATTCCTGAAGCTGTAATTGCTGGAAATTTTTAAGTTCCTATTTGTATTATTTGCTATCATTGTAGAAAACTGCTTATTTGAATCTATACCACAAATGAACTTTTTTATTTAGAATTATGAACAAACTTGGGCACCCAAATACAGACCAGCTCCCAGACAAATCATTAGTGAGAAAATGCCTTAGTAAACACTAATTTATACTCATTTTAATTGCCTAGAAATGGAAAGGAATATCTGTAAGGATTGTAACATATGACCACAGTGACGCTGCTGTTTTATTTAAATGCATTTTATGCCCTTTTTTTAATATGCAACACCTTCATATTGACTTCAGATGTCGAACAATTTAAAACAACATTTACAACTTCAAAAGCTAGTTGAAATTCCCTAGATCACTCCAGAGTTTCCATACTCCAGGAGCCTGAACTTTTACAAAATGCATTAAGGGAGATATCCCCCACATTAATGAACAATCAATATTTCATATATAATTGTTTCATACGTAACTGTAGGTAAAAATAGCTAATCCCCACAACCAGATTAAATCAATTAACTGGGAGTGTGTGGTTTCCAAAAAGGGCTCTGGATATTGAAGCATGGGGCCAACGGTGTGATGAAGTGAGAGAAAAATATTTTTGTATTTCCTTGAAGAAATATTTATTTCAAAGTTGGTTGTAATATTAAATATTACTTAGAGGGGGGAAAACGTTTTAAGCAGCAGATTTAGCAGAATTTTCTGAAAAATTTGAATAAACTTTTTTCTGGCACTTTTTAATGCTATTTTAAAGTTTGCATTAGTCCCATCATTGTCTGGCATTGATTTTATGGGTCCCCTTGTGGGTGTACATTGTTCAGTGCCCTTTCAGAAGAAAATCTGTAACAGGTAGGGCAGTCTTTGATTTGGGTATAAGGGATATCCATAATATCTATAACATTTATGATCTCCAGTGCAAAGATAATCATCAAACTTAAATTATAAAATTGTGTCAAGCCTCAGATCAAATTTAACATTGATTTATCAACCTTAGCAATCTTACCACCTTCTCAAGCATAATACCACCTTCATAAGAAGAAGGAAAAATGCTATGGATAAACATATTTCTATTTCAAGATGTTATTGGCTTCAATTTTTACAGTCTATTAAATATGAAAATTTTCCCCACTTTTTTACAGCCTCTAGTTTGCTATTCTCATGGGACAACAAAAAGATCAGCTAAAATCTGTAAAAAAAAATAAAATTAAAACATCAAAATTTTGAATTGGATTATATAGCAGTCACAGCACTTCAATCTAACTACAGTAAAGTTTTGTCCATAATAGGGAGGTTGTTTAATGAATGTTTATTATTAGTGAGGGCTGACCCTCAGGAAGGTGAGGAATGGTGATCAGAGAATCCATAGAATTCCAGACTGCTTTGGGACTTTAAGGAGGGACCTTAAAGCTCATCTCATCCCACCCCTGCAATGGGCAGGGACACCTTCTACTATCCCAGGGTGCTCCAAACCCCGTCCAGCCTGGCCTTGGTCACTCCCAGGGATCCAGGGGTGGAATTCCATCCCAGCCCCTCCCAGGGAACAATTCCCAATTCCCAATATCCCACCCATCCCTGCCCTCTGGCAGTGTGACCCCATTCCCTGGGTCCTGTCCCTCCATCCCTTGGCCCCAGTCCCTCTCCAGCTCTCCTGGAGTCCCTTCAGGCCCCAAAAGGGGCTCTGAGCTCTCCCTGGATCCTTTTCCCTTTTCCAGGGGAACATTCCCATCTCTCCCAGCCTGGCTCCAGAGGGGCTCCAGCCCTTGGTCTCCTCTGGACTCTCTCCAACAGGTCAATGTTTTTTTTGTGCTGGGAAATGTTCAGTTTAATCTTCCCTGACCTTGCAGAGCTGTTGGAGAGCCCTTCTAACGGACATGTGCGATCCATTCTAGGCTTTGACTTCAACAATGCTGAGATTTTACCATTTTCTGTGACCCCTGTGCCCGAGGAGTTGGTAAATCTTCAATTCCTTGATCTAAGTTGTCAAATCCTATCTCGTTCAGCTTTCACCCCGGACAGAGATGTAAGTTTTAAATCACAGCCTGTCGTATTAGTGGCTGACCGTGAAAACGAACTCTTTCTAAGCACTAACTTTTGTTAAGATCAAAACCACAAACACAGGTTGGGGTGATGTGAATGTTTTTTCTCCTATCAGGCAGAAACTAAATCCAGCAAAAACATTTCATGTGCTCCACAAGCAACTCACTAATTCCAAATGATGCATCGGTAACACAATTATGGCTGCCTTTCCTTAGAAATATGGTTATCTGTTTTGTACTCAAAATATGCACATGGAGCAATTTCATCTGTGAGAACTTGGGAAAATTATATTAATCATCATAACTGAGTACAGCTTCTTTCTCAGCATGAGTCGTAAATATCTTTGGGCATTAAACCTCTTTACAATAACATTAATTTAATCTATAAGAGGACACCGTGTGCAATAAATTCCATTTACAAATCTGAGTGGGCAATGGAGAAAAAGCTGTAGCTTACTTTTTTAATTTTTTTTTTTTTTTTTTTTTTTTTTTTTTTTTTTTTTATTATATTGGAGATTGGGAAACAATGCCCCAAAAGAAGTTTCCCTCAGCCTGACATGCACAGGACTAGGGAGGAAAACAGAGCTTCCTGATTGATTTGCCTCTGTGCTATTGCTCTAGTTTGCTGCCAGTCAGAAGCTTATATAGCTTAAAAGATTGTTATTGATTGTCCAATTTGGTGTTCATATATTTAAATTTTATTCAGGTTAGAGTGATGTTGAAAATTGGGGTCCACATGCTAGATTGCCAGCACAGTGGTTGACAACACAAACGTTAAAATACAATAATCCTTGTAGTATAAAATGGCCATTGACAGTCTAATTTCCATTTTGTGGTTTATGGCCTCTACTGAATATCTGATAATGTAATTATGCTTCAGTAAAGAATGAATCCTCTCTGGTAAACTGAGCTGTGTATGCAATGCCAATGTGAATTAAATAAAGTGATATCAAAGCTCAGTCAGGGCTTATTTTAGGAGCACATTTTTAAACATTTACTATGGTTTGTTCTACAGTAATGCCAGGGAGCAGATTTATGGCTGTTAGCATATTCATGTTGAAGAAATGTGTTACTTCATTCTTTATTTTAACCCAGGAGAGCAAACAAAACAGCTTCAGTAAAAGTGAGTGCTGCTCTGTGGCTTAGGTACGAAAGTTTCCAGATGATGCCACCACCAACCTCACTAAGTGGCACGGAAAGGGAAGCAGCAGCTGTGCAGTGAGGAAATTAAAAGCCAAAGAAAACTCCCCCAAATTATTTACATGCCCCACAAACGGGACAACATTTGTTCCTTGGCAATGGGCACACGATCAGCTTTTCTTTTCTCTTTGGCTGCTGGGTTTATAAATGTATAGGAACACACAATATGATCCCACGGTGAAAGAATTTCCTCCTTTTGCATTCCAGTTGTCAAGTTATGTTATGCTGTTTATAATGCGGTGAATTATGTTCTGTCCCATCCCATTCACTGCTAGCATAATGCAACTTAACATCAGGCCACATAACACAATATGACAGTTAAAATTTAAAAGTACCCTCATTGTATTTGTGAATCGAATACTCAGCTGCGTGATTTAAAGACGGACTGGCATCTTGACTCCAGAAACAAGTAATGTTACTTGAATGCGTTTTTTTCCCCCTAATATATTTGCATTGCCGTTTTGACCTTCTTCCCCAGAGGAAAAAAAAATAACCCTAAGCAACTGGCATGTATCGACACGGGGGTATTGAAAAGTTAGCGTGATGCTGCAGACATGTTTGGAGGAACTTCTGAAATCACAGATTTGACGAGATAAACTGAATCGGAGTGTCACTTGATCATGTAAACAGCAGGGAGAGAGCCAAGCCTCACATGTGGATTTTAAATGTCCCAAAGCATTAGCATTAGAAATCCGGGGCCTGGTTCCACCCGCCGTAGAGAGAGGTGTCAGATCTCATCACTGCTCGTCCCCACAGCCTCGCCAGCTCAGCACTGCAAAAAGCTGCTTTAGAGAGGTTTGACAGAACCTGTCAATGACTCAGGGCTTAAAGGTGCCCCCTGCACCTCACCTGCTCTTTTCTGATTGCAGAGCTGCTGGCCAGTGAGGGAACATATGGACTTCTCCTCATACTTGTAGCCAAATGAATAATTCACTGTTGCACCTCAGTTCCCTCTGCTTTTGGACTCAATATGATTTTTGCTCTCAGGAGCTCACCTGCCTCACCCTCCAGCACAGCAAACCCAGCAGGCACAAGCAGAGAGGAGCAGCACCCCCAAAACCTGGGGAGAGCAAGGATGAAATAGGACTGAAATAAAAACACGAGAACATTGAATACAAGCATCATCTCTGTGCCCATCCCTGGCCTGGCTCTTCTCTTTCTGAGGTGACAGGTGCATTTGACTCTGTGGGTAAATAAAACATCTTGGGAAGGAGAAGGTGGAGGCTCAGCTGGTTGTGAAGCAATGTCCAGTTGTAAACTATACAGGTCCATGTGCAGATGTTGTTATTATTATTTCCATTTTACTCACTGCAGGAGAGTGAATCCACTTGGGTTGGTAACTTCTCATTCAAGAAACATTACAGAGTCATAAAATTACAAAGTTATTTGGTTTGGGACTCAAAACTGACCCAGTTCCACCCCCTGCCATGGCAGGGACACCTCCCACTGTCCCAGGGTGCTCCAAGTCCCATCCAATCTGGTCTTGGACACTTCCAGGGATCCAGGGGCAGCCACAGCTGCTCTGGGCACCCTGTGCCGATGCCTCGCCACCCTCACAGGGAAGATTTTTCTCCTAATCTCTAATTTAATCCTTCCTTCTTTCAGATGAAAAAGAGCAGGTTTAAAAAGATTTGAGATGGATGCATTTGGATTGCTGACAATGGAAGCAGCCTGTGAGACAATATTACTCAGCACAGCCGTGGTTCAGTCAGTGTTACAAACATTACAAATATTAGTTATTATTATTTATCACTGTCTAGAGTTATTATTATTTATCACTTTGCAACACCCACATGTTGTGAGAGACATTTAACAAACCACACGAAAGGCAGGGCTGCACCACAGAGCCGTGGCTGGATGGATTTTTAGGTGTGATAGATTGCTTTTAGCTACTTGTTTGTGTTTCTGTGTGCTGAAAGGATTCCTAAAGGTCCCAGCCAGGGAGAACCTCAGCTATGCTTGGCACTGCTCAAACAAACCATTAAAGAAAATGGTCTCTAGGTAGGGAAAAAAAATCAAGGTTTTACAGGGTGATGTCAGGATGTGTTCACAGAGCATCTTGTATGAGTTTCTGACACTGTGACAGCAACAGCAGAGGTGAAACTACATCAGGGCAAAGGTGTTTGTGAAGCTGTTGGATGTTCTCACCCAGGTGCTGGCTTTTTCCACCACAAATGTGGTTTCTGCTCTGAGCTCTGGCTCTGTGTAAAAGGAGTTTGAGGTGTCACCTCTGCATGATGTCAGTGTGCTACCAGCAGACTCAAAAATCAGAATTTAAGACATAAATCCGGGGTAAGCCTGTAGGACAACATTTTTCATGAAGTCCGATACCTCAGTTGTAGCTGAGGGTCTCAACGTTTCAATACTGGCTCTGAGGGGTTTTTTTTGTGCAATCCAAGACTATTTTTTGTGCAATTCTAAGCACATATGAAGTGCTAGCAGTTTTTGACAGCCCAAACAACACCAGCTCTCTGGTTTGCCCCTCTCTGTGTCCAGCACCTTATGGATGCATTAATAAATATCACACAGTGTTTTTTCAAGCTTTTGAGCTGTCCATTGGCTCTTTGAAATAATTTCTCCAAGGTATTGAGACTGCTTGTCCTACTTCACACTGTGAGCTCTTCAAGTCTGCTTTAAATCTCTTCCCAAGCAGGGTTATCCATTAAAAGCTTGTTCCTCCTTCTGGACATTGGGGTTTTCCTTTACAGGAGTTATTTGTCACAGCAGACAAATTCCTATTTCTTTTAGGTATTGGGGTTTTTCTAATGTAGTATTTTCACCTCTGTTCTTTCTATTCATATTTCACGTTCCCCAAAATCTTGACAACACCCTG
The DNA here is from genome assembly GCA_009741485.1 of Malurus cyaneus samueli. Taxonomy (NCBI): domain Eukaryota; kingdom Metazoa; phylum Chordata; class Aves; order Passeriformes; family Maluridae; genus Malurus; species Malurus cyaneus. Next base: position 1,369,354 of record CM019220.1, read on the forward strand.
GGGACATTCACCCTCCACATTTCACACTGGCCTTGGTGCTTCCTTTGCAAACTTTAACCCCTTTGCAGGGAATAATTAGGAATGTTTGTCTCAGGGTACAACCATTATTTCATCAACATCCAAGATTTAGTGGGAACCTCAGGACTGGGAAGGGGGGCTGGCTCTTAGTCTTGGATCAGTCCCACTCTTTGTGATTTCACTTGGTCCCTTCTGGTTTTTGATGTATCAATCTTCCTTTTTCATAACATTTCATATTCCTTCTTGAATATCCTTTCAGAGCTAGGTTTTTCTGTCTAAATATTAAAAACATCCACAAGTTAAGAATCGGCTTTTGTCACGAAAGATATATATAGAGAGAGAGAAAGAGTTACGTTTGTTTTTTGCTGGCACCCCTCACTCGGAGAGAGAGAGAAATGCTCCTTAAATCGTTTCCAGCTGTCCTGCAGATATTCAGTGTCTAAACTTTAGGGCTTTTAGCTGTTTTGCTCTCCCCTGCTCAGCATTTTTGTGCCCTTTGAGGGTGAGTGATCACCTGGACCTGCATCCCCAAGCTTGGCTGTGATTGAGGGGGCTCCAGCATCAATCTTGGCACGATGAGCTGATAAAAGCCAGCATTGCTCAGAGTTGCAGTTTCTCTCACACCACTTGGTCCCTTTTTAAGAAAATTTGCACAGCAAAAGTGTTCAATGGCAAGGCATGGGGCAGTGGGAGTTGGAGGAATACGTATTTTAAAAGGCTGTGTGGATTATATGGGTTTGATTTTGTTCTAAACGTCGTGTAAGACATGCTCCAGTTTTGTGTTTGCTTTTTAAAAACAGTAAACTAATTTATTTATAATTTGAAATTTTACTGGACACGGATATTCAACACCTTAGCATTTAAAGAATGAATGAGTTTGAAAAAGTCTGTGCCACAGGCTCTCCAGGGAAGTGGTGGAGTCGCCACACTGGAAGTGTTTGGAAAGAATTTGTGATACAGTTTAGTGGTTGTGGTGCCATCTGGTCAAAGGTTGGACTGGATGGTTTTGGAGGACTTTTCAAACCTCAAAAATTCCACGTTTCTATAAGAAGCTGAAAGTTTTCCCTGGTAATTTTTCCTTTTCCTCCCTGTCAGAAGTCTTGTCCTCTTTAATGACACTGCAAAAAAAGTTTATGAACCTTACAGGTGAGTCTCCTTGTGCTGTTGTCATAAAAATGAGGAAAAAAAAATATAGCATTTTAGTTGCATTTAAGCACTTAACCAAAGTTCTGTAACTGGGAGATGAGCACCACTAAATTTGAGCTTTTCATCAGGTGTAACCTGGGCCGAGTGTGTCAGCACAGGTAACTCATCCTCCATCTGCTCCCAAATATTAGTACCCAAAAAGGCTCTTGGAGAGAGAGAAGCATCACTTTAAATTCCTGTTTTAACTGTTTGTCATATAAATTCAGTTCTCAGATAATCCCTTAGTGCAATAATTCCTTATTATGCATATGGAAAAGCATCTATTAAAGACATTTTAAACTTTCTGGGTAGAGTTTCTTTATCTGTATTTTACAGTACAGTGAAAAGTAATTAATTCATTCCTAGATATATAACATATGGATATTTTTTATGGATTTATGGCACATTTTAGGGGATGTGAAAATGCTGCAATTATTTTAAAAGTAATGCAATAGAAATTCAGGATTGGTTCATAGATTTATGACTGGATTATATTTTCCACAGCCAGCTGCCAAACACAAAGTAGATAAAATCTATGTTTCTTTTTGTCCAGTCTACCTCTTTTATCCCATCTCTGGTTTACATTGCCACATAACTACAAATAAATATCCTGAAATTGACTTATTTATAAATTGGAAATTTTGTGAAATGTATTAACCGTCTGAAAACGGTTCACGGTATTTAATTAGTAAAGAAAAACATACTGAACACAAAATGTCAGCAGAAATTACAGTAATAATCCATCTTTCAAAACACCATTAATTGCAGTTCATATTTAACCATATATTTGTGAAAAAAAAAGCCCAAAGAGGTGGACCCAACTCAATTATTGGCTTGAACCTCTGAGGAAACTCAGATCTGAGTAGAGTGGAAGTAGAGGAGTATTTATTCTCTGAGTAGTTTTTAATCTGTGGTTTCATTTTACTTTTTAGGGCTAGGAGCTAACTCTGACACAAGGCTTTTTCCAGTCATCACACATTTGTAAGATTTCCTTGAGTAACAGGGTGTATTTTGACACACAGAAAGTTACTTTTTTTATCATAATCTTACAGAATCACAAATGGTTTGGGTTGGAAGGGACATTGAAATCATCCAGTTCCACCCCTCTTCCATGGGCAGGGACACTTTCCACTATCCCAGGTTGCTCCAAGCCTCGAACACTTCCAGGGATGAGGCACCAACAACTTCCCTGGGCAGCATATGGTGTTGCTGCTGAAATTACTAAAATATGGACTGCAACTCTTGTCTAAATTTACAGAATTGACTCGATCACGTAATCCTTGGGGAAAAAAAAAAATAAAAAATCACACCATCATCGCTCATTAACAGCCCTGCGCAGATCTGAGCCGTCGTGATTTATTTTCTCCTACTTTGAAGGCAAGTAACTTTACTGGCATATTAACGTTCTAACTGTGGATAGAATATCTCATTGTGCTTGAAGGATAGTTCCCTTGATCCATTAAATAAATGCTACATGCAGGAGGGAAAAGGGTGTTGGCTGAAATGTAAGAGCCACCATGGTTGGGCTCAGATTTATGGGGTAAGGGAGTAAAAGGAAGTGATATGGCTGTGAAAAGAGAAATGAAATTACACTTATGGGCACTAAATTATCCAGAATTGAGAAATATCAGCAATTTGTGTTTAGAACACTCACTATTTCGTATAAATGCATTTTCATTGATAAATCAATGGATTGTGGGGGTTACACCGAAAAGTGCCGCTTCTGCCGAGGTATAAACAGAAAATTTGGGTTGATTTGAAGGCTGGTTGATGTCTTGGCCACCACCTTGGCAGCCCTGGGTTTAAAGCAAAGACTTTCCACTCTTTCCTCCCAAAAGCCAAAGCTGCTGATCCTGGAGGAACTCGTTCTCCAGAGTTTGTGATTCCTCCTGGGCGAGCAGCTCGACACAGCCCTCCTCCAACTGACTCCGGGGCTTATGCACTGATGATTGCTGCTGGTAAAGTGTTATAATTGGATTATTGAAGTATTAGGTAAATTCAGTCGGATTTGCTGTTTGAAGTGGAAATACAAAAAAAAATGCTGGGATGCTATTACTGCTTTGTCATACCTATTAACAACAGATCCCAGCGTCGCAGCAACAACAGATTTGCTTTGCACTGTTTGGGCTTTCCAATGGGGAAATTTGTGTCATTTTGGGTGGGGAAGTTGGTGGATGCCTGTGACCTCTGCTGTTGGGTCACTTTTTAAAGAGCACAGCTTTTATTATCTGAAATTTCTCTGAAAACATTGTCGTGTGAAGTATTTTTTTCTTAGAAACATGTTGTGGCTAAACTATAATTTAAGTTTGATGATTATCTGTGCACTGGAGACCATAAATATTATAGATATTAGGGACTGGATATCCTTTATGCCCGAATCAAAGGGTTCCCTACTGGGGACAGATTTTCTTCTGAAAGGTTGGCAACAAAATGTCAGAATTCAACACATTTTTCAGAATAAAAAGTCTGAATGGCTTTATGATTATAATTCCTGGTTGCCCAGGTGAAAGAATAAACTAAAACCTCCCAATATAATAAATTAGTTTTAAACAGGTAATGAATACAAACTTGTCTGTCAATCTTTATCATTCTTTATTAAAGCCCTTATTCTTTATTATTCTTCGCAAAAACCCTTAATTCAAATTAAGCAAAATGTGACATGAACAGAGATTTGGCCAAATTCACACAGCAAGAGACAACCATGACTACTCTGTGTTTTGAAGAGTATATTTAGTATTTTACAGGTAACATTTCCAAATGACCAACAATTGTTGAGACTTGAGGGGTTTTTTAGGTGGTTTTGAGAAATTTACATTGGATTAGAATAATAATTGTTTGGTTTTAATATTAATCTGGTTTTATCTAATCTGTGATGTTTGGGTTTGAATGAAGCACCATGGCATTACTTCCACTTTTCATTGCTTAAATCTTTGTGTTTGTTCCTCCTTTTTCTATTAATATTATTTGTCCTCATTCATAAAACCATCCCCTTTAAAGAGCTCAGAAGCAAATCTCTGTGCATCAGAGATGCTTTGAAACAGCAGCTACAAACATCCCCAAAAAAACCCTCCAGGCAATTTAAATCCAGATGCAAACAGCTCAGGTCTGTCAGGACCAAACACAGCATGGGGCAGAGCATCCCATGTGTTCCAATGTGTGCAAAACCCTGATAATGATTTATTATATCGAGGACTGCAACCTGTGTTTCCCAGGTGACCACGAGTGAATGGAACCTGATTGTTAAAGGAGCTCCCTCAACTCACAAATTTGCTTTGTTTGATGTGTAAAGCTCAGTGAGGTTTGAGGGGGCCAGTGCCAGCAGTCAGATTCTTTCATGGAGACATCAGGCCTGGAGGTTTGAGCTCAGGTATTGTCCTTTCTCAGGACTCACCCTAAACTTTGGGTTGCTGGAGATAAGGGGTCAGGAGATGATGTTTTTATGAGGTCTGATCCCCTAAATTTGCTCCACAACTGCTCCTTGGATCATCAGAGCATATTGTTACCTGCTGTGAAACTCTCACTCAGACTTGGGTTTTTTGTTACATTAAGTTTGTTGTTTGCAGCTCCTGGCACCGGGGAGCACAAGCACATGGAGATAAAATAATGGATTTAATTTTCTGGAGTGGTTTAAAAAAGCAATTAGAAAAAAAATCATAGAATCACAGAGTGGTTTGTGTTGGAAAAGACCTTAAGGCTCATCCCATCCACCCCCTGCCATGGGCAGGAATATCTTCCACAATCCCAGGCTGCTCCAAGCCCCGTCCAACCTGGCCTGGAACTCTTCCACTCACGAATCATAATTTGTTTTGTTCCTGTCTCCCTTTTTGTAACTCTTTTGTATATACATTATGAAAAATCTAAAGGTAGAGGTCTGAGGAGAAAAAGTTGCTCCATATTTTAGGAGAGTCATGGAAAGCACCCACAAGGGATGAAATTTCCTTTGGACCATAATGTAAAATAAGGATACACAACTTCAGTCCTGGTCTGGGTTGTGTGTCCCTTCTATGGGATGAAGCCTGGAGGAATTTAGGACATTGTAGGACCAAGGAGTCAGCAGCTGAAGATGTCATTGTCCTTACACCCACCCATGAGATAAATCTGGTCATTCTTGGGTTCTGGCTGTGGTGTTTTCAGACTGTTTGGTTTTTAAAACAAATCCATCCTTGTTAAACTGTTATTTGAAAAAAAAAAATATTACTTCTGCCAGTTCCTTGTTTCTAATAATTTCCCATTGCAGTTAATAATTTTAAAAGACACAAACACACACACACAAAAAAATATAAAAATTAAAGTCTTTTTTTTTTTTTTTTTTTTTTGGTTATTTTTTTTTTTTTTTTTTTTTTTTTTTTTTTTTTTTTCTTGTTTTTAATGTAAACCCTTAAAAAAAGCCCAAACAAAAAGCCTTTGGAGAGAACTTTCAGTGCCTTGTTTTAGCCCGTGGCTGCTTTTCACAGCTGAGTTACAACAGCAGCTCTGGCTTGAGGTGGACATGCTGGCAGAACTGAGCTCCAGCAGGGCTAGTGGACATCACTCTAAACCCATAAATCTGATGTAGGCACACAAAATCAAATTGAGACTAAAAATATTCCACGAAACATCTTAAATGTATTTAAGGTTGACAGTAATTGTTGCATCAGTAAAGAAGAAAAGTCAAATTACCTGAGACAATTTCTGTACACCTGCCCCTTTCATTTGAACAAATCTGACACCATATTTCAGAGACTGAAAATGAGGAATTAGAAAGCATCCAGACATCACCCAAATTGGTTATAAAAAAATTAGAGGCTTTTAAAAATATTGATAAACATCGGAATCAGACAAAATACATCCAAGAGAGCCAAAGGAAGTAAGAAGGGAAATTGGAGACTCTATTAGAAATTTCAGATCCTTGAAGGCTGGTGAAATTTAATAAAGGAATTATTTAAAATTGGTCCGAGGACATATGGGAAAAGAACATATCGCTGGCATAAACTGTAGAGAATGTCCTAGTTAATATTTTAAGGAATAAAATGAAAGGTACTCTGGGACAAACACTGCCCGATTAGAGACAGAAAATTAAATTTTGGGGGGTGCAGGGGGAAGTCCTGAGGTCTGAGAGATCTACTGGAATCCTTTATGGTTGTTATTTCTGCCAGAAGAAATGAGGCAATGCAAGAGACATCCTATACTTAGATTTTCAGACATCCTTTGACAGGGTTTCCTAGAAGAGGTTAATGTTAAGATCTGGAGATGCAGAATAAGTGGTAAGTTGAGTTTAATGGATTTAAAATTGGCTAAAAATCACGAAACAAAGTGTGGCACACCAGCAGTCAATGGCCCCTGTACCAGCCGGGAGGGTTAGTGGTGGGATAGATCAGAAATTATCCCAAGTTCATGAAGGTTTATGTTAAAAATTACAGGGTGCTGCATAATATTGAAAGGAACTTTTCGAAATTCGTTGATTGCGTTAAATTGCAGGGAAATGCGACTGATGAGAAACAATGACATAAAGCTGTGCTATAAAATCATCTCCTTTTGCTATCAATGCTCAAAATTACACGATAGAGCCCTCAGTGCAAGTGGAAATTGGTCATTCTTGTGGTGCAAATATTGCATCAAAGGAAAATTAACAGACCTCAAAGTTTGTACTGAGTGTTTTCAGGGTATCAGATGACTCTAGCATTGAAATTCCAGAAAATTTGAAGTGGGAATAAAATTTTCTAGTCCAAAAGAAACAAAACATGTAGGAGCTTTAATATAGATGATTAACAGTGAAGTTGTGGAATTTGGCTGAAGGAAGAGACAGTCTGTGGACTTAATGCAGTTTATTCATTTATGAGCTCATTAATCCATAATAGGGCTGGGAAAATAATTAATTTGTACTGTTTCAGGTGAGACTAGAGAAAATAGCAGAAACCTGAGAAGGTTCAATTTAAATAGGAATCAATAGGAACTTTTTGCATTAAAGGGGAAAAAAAGAATTAATAAAAATTGCTAAGAATTTTTTTTGTTATTAAAACCTGAAGTCAGCTGATACAGTTGACCAAGGTGAAATGTTGAGATTAGTTTAGAATTATTTAACATTTTAATCTACTCTGAATCAGTTTCTTTTCAAATTTCACTTCAAAAATAAACCCCCAGCAGCTCCACTTTGAAAGCGTCAAAACAAACCGCGTCATTTCTGAAGCACATTTCATTTCAAACAAATATTGGGGAAAAAAAAATCTCCTTCTTGTGGTCCCTTTTATCAGATGAGATCTGAATTTGTGATTAGATTACTTCCCAGAATTTTATATTTATTTTGTGTGAAATGTATTAGTAATTAGAGAAAAACTTCATCCACTTTACAAGGGGAGAGGGGGGGACAAAAAACATCTTTGAGCTGATAGGGAAATAAAAAGGACTCTGTTTGCAAGCAAGTTTGAATTCTGAGTGATTTTACAGCCTGTGATCTGAGATAAATTACACCCTTTCCCTGTTCCTAATGCACCAATTGAAGCCTTTCAGAGCTGCCGGGTGCCCTCGTTCAGGGTGGATCCATCAAACATTAACTCAGCCTGGTTCTGTATCCACTCCTCACCACTTGTGTTCAAAAAGGATTTAAACCACATAAAAATTTTAGGTAATCTTCCTCACCTGTGCATGAGAGAAGCTGTAATGAAAGAGGAGGTAGATCTGAAAGAAAAATATCTATTTTATCAAAATTTGAGGGCAGCATTAACTGTAATTATTGACAACTCTGAGATGGGAGAATTTAAAAAGCGCGGTTGCGTTTCTTTTGCATTTTTCCAAGACTTTTTTTTTTTTAAATTCGTGGTCCTATCCTGCCAAATGTTCCTCTGAAAACGATAACAAAAGTTTCATTCCTGGAACGAATTGTTTCTACAAACCATGATCCCAGAAATACAAACATGGATAAATGGTCCCATTTTAACTTTGAATGCGGTATAACTTACTGAAAACAATCTGACAGTCTGCCAGCTTGCCTTCAACAATGGCACAGTACCAAAACGGAGATTTCCAGCGGAGAAAAAGCATCACATTTTAGAAATAAGTTCTCAACTGGAAAAGGTAAGAGTGGAAAAAAATCTCCACCAAACAACAGAAGAAAGAGGACGCAGGAGAAGAAGTGAATGATATTTACTGCATCATCCTCTGAATGAAGTTGTGTGTCCAAGAGCCCCTGTAGAGGGAAGAATGTGACATGGATGGCCAGAGGTTGGATTGTGTCCCCAACATGATGGCCACGAGGATTTACTACAAAACTTCACTAAAAACAGATCTGTAGAATGGTAAACTCATAGAAAATCCTGAGCTGGGAGGGATCCACAAAGATCATCAAAATCCAATTTCTGTGGTTTCATGCAGCTACAATGAAGATTTTAGGTCACTACCCAGCCAGCTTGTACTTGTGGGTATTTATTAAATATTTACATCATGAATTGGAAGATCTTTCTCTCCTGGTCCCTTCCACTGCCCTAAATCCCAGCTCCATCTGAAACACTTTTGTATTTGGGGACCAATACATTTTTCTGAAATCCTTTGTTGCTGACACAAAAACATGTTTTTATGAAAAGAACAAACAAAACAAAACCAGTCCTAAGAACATTTCTGACTTGACTGGCTCACAGTGATAAGTAGATGAGACTGCAGTTCATACGCTGTAAATGTGGTTTAAATGTGGTTTATCATCTTGTTATTCAGAATGTAAAAGGAGGAAAAAAACTTGATAATCGATTTCTAGTTCTCATGAACTCTTTACAGGAGTACAACCCCATCACGTCAGAGTTCAAGTACACAAATAATAATATTAGTCAGAATATTCACTCCCAAAGCAATTTTAACACCATTCAAAATATAATCCTTCTATGCAATATACCTCATTTAACAACCATTAGTGCCTTTTCCATCTCAGATCTCATGTACCCAGTAATGATTTATTTTTACCCATTGTTTGAGCTGATTTCATTCCACCAATGGACCCGTACTAATCATGGGGAGTGTGATATGCAACGTGTGCTTGCCAGATATTTTTTAACTTTCGTCGCCGTGCAATTTACAACAGAAAGAACAGAAATTATGAATGTTCTCTTCGCCCGTGAGGAAATAAACTAGAGTAAAATTAAAAAAGCCAACCAACCCCTTGACCAATTTTGCATTTGAGAAGCAGAGTTCATTTCTTATATCTAAACTAAACCAGGCCCTTAATTATCCCGCAGTAGGTTGATTACAGGCAACACTACACAAAATCTATACATCTTGTTTGGCAATGTATCAAACTCAGGCACATTGTCAGCTCGACCTGAGCTCTTTTCCTTTCCTGGGAGTCTGAGCTTTCTGGGCATCATCATCCCCCACTGGGCCAAATCATAAGATCCAGAGCAAGGGAAACTCCCACTTATGGTTCGCTGGGGCAGAAACAGCAGGAATAAACACCTTGCCATTAAACAGCAATGTGTAAACAGAGAAAGAATCAAAATCATGCAAATGGGACGTTCATTATGAAATATTCCCACAGCTTGGCTGAGTGGGCCTCGCAGCTCAGTGGAGAAGTTTTCTGTGCTTTATAAAAAGGGAAAGTGCCGCGTCGACGCAGCTTCCTCGCGGAGCGCTGCGCCCGACAGATGATACAACTTCCAAGCCCTGTTTCCCCGCCTTGATTTCTCATCTAAACTCCTAATTACACATCACTTCACATTCTGAGATATATAAATACATTTTTTCAGATGTACACTGTGCTAATGGTATGCATGGGAGAATGGGAATGTTCTTTGGCATCGGCGCTCAATAGCAAAAGTGAAAATCGTCTCTCCGAGCTCTTTTTCAGAGAAGTGAAAGCTCCCAAACTACTAAGAAAAGTTGAGATGCTTTGCAGCAACCACGTGCAAAAACAGCTCTCAATGATTTCTAGGTCCTGTGGTGCTTCTGGGGGCAGGTTCATCAATCAAAATGTGGGACAGTGGGAGCCCAGTCGCACAAACCATGATGCTGAAGCCAATAAATGCTTCAGAAACTGGGTTTTTTTTTTTTTTCAGAAGAAGTGCAGTTTGTTCATTTGGAGACTTGGCACTATTAATGAAAATCAAGGAGCAGTCAGCAGGGACCACTGGAGGTCTGATCTAAATCAGTCCTGTGCTGGAAAGGAGCCTACAAGGAAGGTGAGAGAGGTTCTTCTCCAGGAATTGTAGTGACAGGAACAGGGGCAATGGGTTTCCACTGAGAGTAGGTTCAGATTCAATATTAGGAAAAATTTCTTCCCTGTGAGGGTGGGGAGGCCCTGGCACAGGGTGCCCAGAGCAGCTGTGGCTGCCCCAGCCCTGGAAGTGTCTGAGGCCATGTTGGATGGGGCTTGGAGCACCCTGGGACAGTGGAAGGTGTCCCTGGCCCATGGCAGGGAGCACAATGACATGAGCTTTAAGGTTCCTTTTCAACCGAGACCATTCTGTGCTTCTATGAGGTCATTGACCCTATTCCATCCCAGGGGTGCATATCCCAGTCAAACACACCCACTCATTAAGAAATACCTATGGAAATATTTCTATTTCCTACCAATGATTAATAAACCCTCCTAGAAGAATTTTTGTTTGTCTACATCTTACTAATACTTTTCACACCACATTGCTGCGATATTAACGATTAAACTCTGCTCAGAACCCGGAATGTTTTCCATAACATGGAAAACGCCTCGTTCCCGTCGCTCCAGCCCCAAACTTTTTACAGGTACTGTGACGGGTGCCATCTGTATGAGGAGCTGGTATCTTTTCCCTCCCGAGATTGATAGGTACCACCATATGGCAGATAGGATGCTCAACTTTGCAACACCGAAGGCTTTTCTGGCGACTTTCCAGGAGCTCGAGGGCCACACCACATTTGCATACACATTTACATACAATTTTTATTTTAGATAAATGCACGCAGGATGGTTCGGTGAACTCGTGTGGCTTTCTCTTTGATAGATGTTCTGGCATTATTTGTTGTTTGAGCTCCTCAGCAATAAAATAGCTGGAGTTGAATCCACCCTGCAATTAATATTATTTATTGATGCTATCGCTGTGCTCGGGGTAAGGAAGCACAATCCCATCTTGAAGAGCTTCTCCAATTAGTCAAAGAAAGTTCCTTGACATACTTTATACCAGGTGATTAGAAAACATTCCAATTTCAAAATTCCATGATTGTTGGGTTGGGTTTTTCCATCACTTTTTAAGCAGCTGAAAGACAAGTGTGTGTGTGTAAAACACATGACAGAAACAACAGGAATTATCCCCAAATAGGTGCTCACTCTCTTTGAGGATTGGGCATCCCTGACCTCAGCCTAAAACACTTGTCTCTGAGGGACAGAAGGTTTTGTGTTTGCCCAGCTGTGATGACTTAGTTGCCATTTTATTAATGTTTTACCAATTAATTAATCCTTCCACTGGGCTCCATAAAAGGCTCATGGGTAGCTAATCCACCTCTTTTAACCTGAGCTGCTGAAAATCTCCCAGGATGGATTGGAATGTCTTCAATTTTCCTGTGCTCTGGGACAGCAGGATTGCCACACGTATTCCTAAAATAATTTATGTCTTCCTGATTTTATCCAGTCCCTTTGTAGGGCCCAAGTTTCCAGTAATTTCCTTCCAGTGGGAGAGTTCTTAGCAATAATATGGAATTAAAAATAAAATCACCTTAAGAGTGAGAACAAATATCTCTAAGTAGATGAAAATCAATGTGAGGAACTGCTGATAAAGAGAGACTGGCTCCTTCAACTCATTGCTGCTGAAGATGCAGCTTTCCATTCGTGGGCCTCCACCTCAAACTCAGAGAGAGTTTATTGGTGTTACATTTGACCACAGAAATTCATCAGCAAAATTACTGTATTGATCCTGGTTTGTATTTGAATGTGTAGTCTGATTCGAAGCTATTTTTTTCAGGTCTGAGATAATGCTAAAGGACTTCATTTTGTTGGTGCTTTAATGAATTTTTTTTTGTGAGTAGTAAAGTTGCAGCAGTTGCTTGAGCAAGGAACTGGCTCTGAGGTTCTGTTTTGAAAGTACCTCACTATTTGAATGGATTTATTATTTTATGAAAAAACCCAAAACTCTTATGGTTGGGAACCTCAGAGGTCTGTTAGTCCCTCTGGTAAAAGTTGATGGATTTGGGTGCAAGATTAAAGTTGTAGAAATGTTACATATGGCTACAGAAAATGGGAATGATGAAGAAATATTTGTTTTATTTAACTCAGCAGTGAGTTATCAGTGATTCTTGGGTACTGTAATCCAAAAAAAGGTGGCAGGATGGTGTTTTGTTATGATATGGATACAGTAACTGAGAGTTTGGCAGGAATTTTTGGAGGAATTTGGAGGCTGGAACATTTTGGGGATCTGATATCAGAGGCCAGGCTCAGATTTATAGGCACAATCAAATCCTATGAGGGAAATTGAATTTTAAATGTGTTATCAAGAAAATTGGTGCGCTTAGAAATGGCCGGAGGAGAAGCTGAGGATGGGAGGAGTGAGAGATTTCAGTGTTTTGGACATCCTTCTAATTCTTGGGTATGAACAGCAATATGATTGATGCAGCAATAACCGCGGTGCTGCAGGGATTTGATACCCAGAGGGGATCAATTAACTGGATTTTGGATATTGGAGCGTTATGACCTTTGCTTAGATCATAATGTTGACAAGAAGGAGCAAATGGAGGAATATGAGTCTTTCCTGATTGTAATTGACTGGAGATGGTGACGGCAAGGTGGAGATCCAGGTTTGCAGGCAATGGCAATGTGGCTGGAGAGCAGGAGCTCAGCCTTGCCCAGAACTCACCTTGTGAGATGGTTGGGGAGGAAAAGCAAATTTAACAGCAGCTCCTGGCTTTTTTGCACTCTTCAGTGGTCAGATTACATCCATCTCACATCCTGATTGTTGATTGAGAGGTGAGTGATGCTGTGGCTTGCTGCAGAGTGACACTGAGTCAGGATTTACTGGGAATGTTTATCATAATATCCAGCTGTGGTTTTGTCCAACCTCCTTGGTGGAGGTGTGAAGGTGTTGTCAGTGTTTCGTGAATTGCTGCTGAAATAACAGCCTTTGCTGGTGCTCACTGCTGGACTGGGGAAACAAGAGAGTCTTGGTGGACTTCCCAGGGCTGGAAATGGAAAAAAAAAATGGGCTGTATTTAGGAATATTATGGTGATGGGCAAATAGATGGCTGAGCAACTCAGAGTCAGCTGAGCAGGGCAGTTGCCAATTAACAGGGTGGAGTTAATGAAACCACAGCTGGTGGTAACAGACAGTGAGTGTGGAAGGAGGAAAGTTCAGGAATGATTCTGCTATTTAACAGTCAAATTTGATAATCTTGGGGGTCTTTTCGAGCCTTAGTGGTTCTAAAAATAATGGACAATATTAGACAAAGAAATGGGGAGGCTTTGTAGACCATTGGCGTGAGGAAGGAAAAGGTTTTGAGTGTAAGTTGAAAAGTGTGGTGATTGGTGAAAAATGCTCAGGCTGAGTATTTTTCACCCATTAATTCTTTATTAAACTAGGGTAGACAACTGGTAAAATCAGAATTCTAAAAGCTGGATTTCTCGAAAGATTGCAGTTGGTCTTTTATAGAGTTTTATATGAATAGCCTTGTAAATTTTACTTTGCCCATATAAAAGCCTTCTTCTTACTTCTTTTCCTTTACCATCATGCCAGGCTGATGATCTCCCTTTGACTGCTTTTCCCTGGCTGAATTAGGATCGTGTGGTCAGGTAGCCTTTTCCTTTTGCTCAGGCTAACTCTAAATTAGATAAAGACAGACAGCTCTGGCCTTCACGGAGTGTTTTCCTGCTGATCTCTGCATTTTCCATCTTCCAGCTCATCTCCTGGTGAATATTCCTGGCCTTCCTATATTTCTCTAAGTCTTACTTTTCACTGGAGAAGCTCCATATCTGAGGAATGAAGAATGACAGGTTTCATGGCAGCTTTTCTGGAGAGCCTGGAGATGGGGGAATTAGATTTGTGTCAACCATTTACATACTGAGGGAGTTACAAAGAAAAAAGACAGATTTAGTTGCATGACTAAGTTCTCTAAAACAAGAAATACTTTGGGAAATCTAGTAAAGAAAATGTTCAAATAAATGATACAAATTTATTTTAACTTCTGAATTGTTTGCTCTTCTGAATATGTTTTCTTTAATTTTCCTGATTTCTTTATTTTGATTTACTTATTGTCCTATTACTAATTATCAGTATCCATAATATTCACCTGAGTGACTTTTCCTGATCCCAGGCAAAAGTTCTTTCGTTTTCCTTTTCCACTGGACTCACTGGGGTCTCCTGCCCAATGTTCTCCACCCTTAACTTCAGTTCGTTTGGGATTCAGTCAAATCTAAAAGAAATTAAGAGTATGGGTGAATTTTAACAAATGGTGTGTGTAAGCTTTAATTTTTTATAATTATTTGGGCACTTTTGTTGAGATTCCCATGATCATATTTGTGGTGATTTTTTTTTTTTTTTTTTACATGATCTTCAAGGAAACTTTAAGAAAAGAAGCAAATCTAAAGGATCTTAGAAAAAAAAATATTGCTTCCAGACTTATTTTGCTTGAATTTCCTAACAATTCATTTACAATATTATATTAAGCATTGTTATGTATTTTAACCTCCCTCACTCCACTGAAAAAAAACCCCAAAGTCTGCCTCTAAATTTGGCTGAAAGTTCTAAATTAGACCAATTAGATTGTTACCCCTTTTTCTCAAAATGTCCTTCTTTTTCAAGGTTCTCCACTTGATTTTAAACTTCATAGCACTGAATATTTCAGGAAGACCCTATGAAGGTGTTTTGAATTCCACAACCATCTCTTGCTGTTGTGATATCAATCAAGGTTTATTCTTTCCCCCATGAAAAAGGGCAGCGTGGTTGTTTTGATTCCTTTCAAATCATTTCCAGTCAGTGCTTTGATAAGAATTAAGAAAAGGAGAGGAATAGTTTCCTTCAGTTTTTTTTTTTTTTTTTGAGGAAGCAGTCCCTGTCCTTGCAAGGAATGATAATAGCAGTGTTTGTCACGTTAATTCAGTTGGAACAATCATGCCACCTGCAGTCATGACTCTGAATGAAGTCGTCTCTTTTTGGCTTCCCAACGAACTCCAAAGTCACCATGGGAAACACCCCTTCCCCAAAATGCATAAAATCTGGGGGAAAACTTGCCTGATTAGTAAGGTGATCCACTTATGGTATGAGATGTATTCCAATTTTGTGTGTTGTATTTTTCAAGGAGTTGTCTCATCAATTGGAAATGAGAACTCGCCCTTCCAAAATATTTTTTTCTTAGATGAGAAGGATGATCCAGGAAGTTCCTCCATCCCTGGAAGTGTTCAGGGCCAGGTTTGATCAGGCTTGGATAAGCCTGAGTATAGTGGGAGATATCCCTGTCCATGGCAAGGGACTGGAATGAGATGGTGTTTAAGGTCCCTTCTAACTCAAATTCTATAAATTCCAGGCAACACAACATCAGGGCCTGGTAAACGGACATGAACAAAGAAGAATGAAACAAAACCTGAAGGTGTGGGGCTCTGTTTGATTTCAGCTAAATGCTGTTGCTCATTAAGGTTGAGTTCCTGGCAGCTGCGCTGCACACGCAGAGTAAAAGTACAAAACAATTACAGAAGAACCAATAAAATAAAAAGCCCTTTTGAGCAATGACAGCATTCAATAATTGTGTCAATGCTGCTTTAAAAGTTTCAGCTTCTACAGCATCTCCAGTCCCAAAGTGTCTCATCTGCTTTCTAATTTTCCACAAGATGCTTTTAATATTTGGAGATTGATATTGAACCACGGGGGTCTAAAAGGTTTCCAAAGATCTTGCATATGCATTTGGAACCAAACGATCAATTAGATTAATAAAGGGGAATTGTAATTTATATATGAAGCCTGTAAACCCTCGCAGAGAGGTATGGAATAGGAAACCAGGCAGCTTGGGGAGAGCCAGGATTTAAGGTGAGAAAACAAACACACTCAGCAAAAAAAAAAAAAAAAAAAGAAAAAAAGGTGCAGTCAGCACCAGTTTTGTTACATTAATCTGACGCTTCCTGTTACAAACATGGGAGAAATGGGGAGAAATGAGGAATTTAATACAGCACCTGTCAAGGTAATTATGGTCTGAAGGCTGTTGTACCTTGGGAATGGTTCTATTGCAGAAACAAAGGACAAGCTTGTAAATGGGAAATTGTTATTAATTTCTACGAGCCGTCCTGTTATGGTTGAAATGCTGCCTTCAGGCTCTTCCTTGCAGTTATAGTGGCTTTGTTTTTTTTTCTTTTTTTTTTTCTGTTTCCTTCCTGAAGGATTGTTGGATTGTCAATTTTATATTTTCTTAACTGATAGTCATCAACCTTTGCTTAATCATCTTCTTCCTCCAGCACAGGCTGCTGGCAGAGCTCCTTTCTGTGCTGGGCTCCCCAAAACACAAAAACCCAAACCCAGGGGGAACCCCATCCCTGCAGGTTCCGTGTCAGTGCTGGGGACACCGTCAGCAGAAAAAAAAAAAAAAAATGAACACAAGCTTTTTCTGCCAGAAAATACATTCCTAGCAAAGTAAAAGTTTCCTTTCCAGAAATCACATCTTTACCACCACACTCCTATGAAGAAAAATCAGTGGAAGAAATCACAAGTTTTTCAAGGAACCATCCATATTTTCATTTTTAAATGATTTTCCACCAAAAAAACACCTGTTTTGGGGTGGTTTTTTTTTCCCAAGCATTCTAAACACAACCA
>CM019220.1:1391266-1420492 GCA_009741485.1 Malurus cyaneus samueli
AGCATTTCATGGAGTCACTTCCCATGATTATTTTTTAAAGAGGGAAATAGCAACACTAGCAGAGGTTTATTTAAAATAATAATAAAAATATTTTCATTCTAGAGAGCATGGAAAAACAACCCAAAAATAAAACCCCTAAGCCATACAGCAATTTCGAACAGTGCCATTTACTGATGAGCTGCTGGCAATAAAAGGTTTTAGATGTTTGCCACCATCCTTCAGCTGCATCCGTCCCAAAATTCTGTGAACCTTGCTAATGAAAAGGAAAAAATACAATCCCTTTTGTGGCCGATAAACACGTTACACAGAAGGAAAAGTGGAGAAGAATGGGCAACTTGTACAAAGATAGAGCACAATAAATCCCTTGGAGTCAGAATCTGGTCAGCAATAACATCCACTTTGTTTTAAAAGGTATTTTACTGTGCTCTATCACTCTGGGAAAGAAAGCCTTATAACCACAGTGGCTGCCCTATCAGAGGCTGCTTAAATAGTTTTTGAGATAGAGATCACCATTTTGGAGGCTCATATATCCCAGCCCTGTAGGTGCTACACCGCTCGTGCACTTTTTTCCCATCTTGGCAGGGATAAATGCTCACAGAAACATTTATTGGATGTTGATTCTCCTTCCTCCTGTGCCCAGCGCTGTTCCAGCCCCACTCAAACCTAAATAAACTCGAGTTTCAGACCAGTTTGTGGTGATTTGCATGACTGGCACAAATAAGAGTGGTGGCAGAGCATTCAGGAGCGGTTTCGTTCACGTTGACACCACTTTATGAACAAATGACTGCCTTCACTTACAGCTCCTTCCTTCTGGGATAAGAAAATTGAATTTTTAGGATCTATAACAAGCAACACATGTAGCATGAAATCACGGTGTTAAAGGGCTGTACAAATAAAAGATGGGCTCAAGAGGAGACTCACTACACTGCTTTCTATCCTGAAAAGCCAAATTATTCCTCATTTTCAAGGAAACTGCACTTAATACTACGCAAATATTCTCAAAAAAGTGGTTAATATTCAGCATTTGTGGAAAGCAGTTTTTCTTTTTTTCCTCTCTGCATTTTTCTCTTGCAGAGAATCTCTAATTGGTTAGACACCTTTGAAGTTCAAGATATGTCATTATCACTCGCTGGCATAAAATGCGACAGCAAATCCTGCACTTAAAACCCCAAATGTTCTAAGTTTGCACTCATCCAAAGTTCTACAATTAATCAAATTAGGAAAGCAGCTAGTAGAACAAAGGTCCATCAGGGATATTTCAGTTCAAGAGACTTTCTTTTGTATTAGCTCTGTTATCAAATCTGAATTCTGCAACAAGTGTCAGATTCTAGGACTTTATTTCCATCTCAGACCTAAGTTTTTGTGTGTGTTTGGGGGTGTTTTGTGGTTCATTTCCCTAAATTTGTCTTCTGAAATATAAATGAAAATACATTCTGCGAAACAGAAACCGTATGAATGTGAAATTTAACTTTAAAAAGAAAGCTTCATATATATTTTTTACACTCCCGTTTTTACTTCTAACCGTGCTGCAGGTTCTCATCTTTAGGTTCAGCACTAAGGAGAGCGGGTTCTCTTTCATCCTGAGGAACCATTCATTCCATACTCTCTCGAAACTGGGAGACATCAGTCCCTTCAGGATGTGCTTCACATTTTCAAATTTCTCTCTGCAAACAGAGAAACACCTTAAAAAAACAAAAACAAAAACAAAAACAAAAAAACAAAACAAAAAACAACAACACAAAAAAAAAAAAAAAACCAAAAAAAACAACAAACCCAAACCTTTCAATTCTTGCCCTGTTCCAAGGACATTTCTCATGGCAAATCCCAGATTGTGGTGTCTGAAAAGGGCAGAAGGAACTGTGAAACCTGTAAAATACACAGGGTGCTGTTTCTCAGCAATACTGTGATTTCCACTCTGCATTATTAATCACAGCAGAAAAATCCCCAAATCGAGCTGTTTATTGAGGCACCTGGTGCTGGCTGCAGAGGCCTCAGGAATCGCCTGACTTTTTATGCAAAACTCGCTTTTCCGAGCCTTTGATCCTCGCGATTCAGCGCCCGACGCTCGCTCCCCTTCACCTTCTTTGGTTTCTCAAGGTTTCTTTCTGGATTAAATCAAAGAGATGCAAACTGCCTCCAGCCCTGCTGCTCCCGGGCAGGGGGAACAGTGGGGGTGAGAGTGGGAAGCTCTTCCAGCCCTAAATATTCCCGAGAAATGTGGGATTTTTGTCTATAGGTGGTGCTGCGTGAGCCTGGAAACGGAGCTGCTTTCCCCAAGACTCCGTGGTCCCCAGCCGGGTGTAGGACTGGCCCTTGGTCTCTGCAGGCATCTCCCTTTCCCAGTCTGTGCCTTTAGAGACTCCAAAAAATTAAGGCAAGAGCTACCCTCACCAGTTTGGTGCTGGATTCAGAGCTCTGAAAGTTATTTATGGTGGAACAGAAAGGTGCAAAACAAAAACACGAGGGTGGAATGGGGGTAATGCCAAGAGCTTTCCAAGGGCTGATCAGGACTGTGGCTCAGAGTTGTTTCTCTGGTTTGTTTAGGGTCAGGCTTTTCAGTTGTCTTTGCAACTTTGCCCATCATTTTGGGGCAGAAATTTCAAAACTGAGCCCTTTTCACTCTTGTTCTCAAGCTTTTTTTTTTTATTATTTTTTTTTGGGGGGGGGGGGGGGGGATAGTGATAAAGAACCAGTACAGTTGGTTTAATACTCCCCATTTCAATTTTTTTTTTAATTTTGTTTTGTTTTCTATTTTGACCTTGGAAATGGTAAAACACAGACATTTTCTTAAGAATCATCCTGTAAAGCAAGAAGGGCTGTAACCAGAGTCGTGGGTCAGATACAGCAGTTTCATGTCAGAAAACATTCTAATAATTGTGGAATATACAGTCGCCCTGCTGACAAAAACAAAAAAGTGCTTTTCATCTAAACAAACTCTTTTGATTTATCGTGTTTTATGCTTATGTTGTATTTAAAATTTTCATCCCCCTCAAACACTCCGTGGCTTTCCAAGAGTGTTGGAGAACTACAAGGCAGAGTTTTTAGCA
Source organism: Malurus cyaneus samueli (assembly GCA_009741485.1). Taxonomy (NCBI): domain Eukaryota; kingdom Metazoa; phylum Chordata; class Aves; order Passeriformes; family Maluridae; genus Malurus; species Malurus cyaneus. The sequence goes on from CM019220.1 coordinate 1,394,314, forward strand.
TCGGGGGTGACCTCATTATTAATCAGAAAACATCTGGGCAGGCAGAGCTGGGGATGGATTAGCAGCCCTTGCACGCACAGGCCACCACCAGGCTCGTGTGTCCTGCTTGGGGAATGCCCTGGTGGGTCCTCGTGCCCTAATTTCACAGGGATTTCTGCAGGAGTTGTGTCATTTCCAGAAATCAATTCAGCACACGACAACGGGGATGGATTTAAACTGAGAGGAAGGTTGGATGGGATGTTGGGAAGGAATTCCTGGATGAGAGGGTGGGGAGGCTCTGGCACAGATTCCCAGGAAAGCTGTGGCTGCCCCTGGCAGTGTCCAAAGCCAGGCTGGACATTGGGGCTTGGAGCACCCTGGGATGGTGGAAGCTGTCCCTGCCATGGCAGGGGTGGCACTGGATGATCTTTGAGGTCCCTCCCAACCCAACCCAAACCAACCCAACCACCCAACCCAACCCAACCCAGTCTGGGATTCTCTCTCAGCCCTGCCTCAGGAGCTGCCTGCAATGCCAGGGTGATGATGCCAGGTCCAAGCTGTTGATGGAGGAGATGACCCCTGTCCATCACTGACCACTGTTCACCAGCCCCAGGGCTCATTTTGGCATTCTCAGAGCGTCTCTCCTAAAGCACAAGCGTATTTTCTTTGTTTTCATTGTTTAGTGCATGCTCAGGTTGACAGATCCTGCAGATTTATTAAACTTTCATGCTGCATTTTCAGCAGAGACCCCACAATTTGCTCAGTACACATCAGGAGGGAAGATATGTAATAAAAATCAGACAAGTGTACTTATTTTCCAGAATATAGACACTACCCTACCATTATGCTTTTTACATTTAACACTATAAACAACAATTTAGTTTGCCCTTAATGTCCTAAATATGCTTAGATCCATCACGGCTGAAATTGAAGGGCAAGGCAAAAGGACAAAAAGAAAAGATGTTAAATGTTCCACCCAAACAACCCAAAATACACTTCTAATAGCATAAAGCACATTGTTAAAAAATGAGTGATAGCACAGGGAAGGGTGTGCATTTATGGTGTCACACAGCCTGGAAACAAAGTCAGGCTGTCTCTGGGGCTGTTCATCCACCAAGGGAAAACCCTTTGTCTCACAGGGGTTTTTCCCCTGTTTATACAGAGAGGAGGAACAGCCTGAGCTGCTGTTTTGGGGAGGGGGAGCCCTGGAGGGGTCTACAGGTACCTCTGCTGCTGGGCGACAGGCAGGGTCGGTGTCTTTTTGAGCCACGCTGAAAGTTCATGTTCAGAAGTGGAAACTCCAGAAAGAAAACTCATTTTTCTCTCTGTATGTGCAGGTTTTTCGAGTAAGACAGTGGGTGAGTTTAAATCACATTTTACTCCGTGTAGAGGAGGTTTTGCCCTTCCATGAAGTGACCATGAAGTGACCATGTCCATGCCAGGATCTGTCCCTGAAGGATTATTCTGAGTTCAAGCCTGTGTTTGAACATTCATAATATTCCAGAATGGAATTTTGGTTTGCAAAGGACCTTAAAACCCATTAAGTTCCACCCCCCACCATGGCAGAGACACCTTCCACTACCCCACATTGCTGAGACCTCCATCCAAACTGACCTTGGACATTTCCAGGGATGGGGAGTGCTCATGAGGAATTGTCATGACTCAGGCAAATACAAAAAATACTTAAGAGTTTGGCTAAAAGTTAATATTTTTTCAAAGTAATTTGGTAATTCTTGTCTATTTTTTATTATCATGAAACCAAAAGTCCAAATATGTGACCCATCTTTTATGCTGTGTAAATAAAAATTCCTGAGATTGCAGATATTTTACTGTCTTGTCTCAACTCTGAAGCCTGATAGGCTGCACTGAGGTTGAACAGCCATTTTGCCTGTTTCTGAGAGATCAAAATATGTTAATGATGTCAGCAAAAATGTTTTCTCTTACCTTTATATGCAGTTTTTTAATATGAGGCAGAACTATGAGTGTATTTTGTAGTATTTTTTCATAAAAGGTTTGAACTTTGTATAGTCAACCTATCAAAAATGTATAAATAGACAAGAAAAAAAACCCTGCATCATTTTTTTTTTCCCTGGGAAGTGGAGCAGTTAATATTCAACATGAAATGTCTAATCTTTAAATACATTATAATCTAACTGCTTAGGATAATTTTTGCTTTAATACCTTAAGAGTCTGCAAAGCCTGAAGGATGGGATTATTAAAATGGAATTTTAATGTCAAAATTATCAGAGAAGAGAACATATTGCTAGTGTTCATGAAAAAAAAAATGTATTCAATTTCTGTTTGATTTGTTCAAATAAGAGATGAGAATATATTTGATTATAGCTGGTAAGTATTCAGGAAGTCGATCAGATGACTGCAGGTCATTGCAGCATAAGTGCTGTCAACTCTGGGGATTAATGAATTGGAGAGAGTGAAATGTGGGGTAACATCTAAACATACCTGGGCTGATGGGATGATGGGCAGAATTCAGGATTTGGGGAATAAAAAGTTCACAGAGAATTTTTCCATCTGCCCAAACATTAAATAGAAAGGAAGCAATCTGAATATCTTTTGCAGGTTTAAACAAAAACCTGTATTTTCCTCATAATTTGAGCTTAAAGTTTTCCCCTCTGGCTGTCAGGGGATAATCAACCAACCTCAGATGTTCTAGATCACGTGAAAAAAGAGCTCTGAAAGGTTAGAAATAATAAAAATAATCAAAGCATCCACCAACCTTTCCACCTGCCATCCCCAAATCCTTAAATAAGCTGGGCAGCCAGCCCCTCTCTGTCACCATGGTCCTACTGGGAACTCTTGTTTTATTTCAATGTAGTTTCTCAGAAAAGCTAATTTCTTCCCAGAACATGGAGCTGAAGATCACCATAGTTTTCTCACTTATTTTTAAGTAGAAAACCATGTAAATTTTCCACAGATGGCCAGAAAATGCTTGGGCTTTATGATCTTAGATGTCTTTCCAACCTAAGTGCTTCCATGAAAACCAGGAGGTTGCAACTCCAATAAATAATGAGTTTTTTAATAAATATCTGTCCAGGGACTGCCAGGAAGGCACCAAAAAAGGGTTCAACTCAAGGATAAAGGGGAAGGATTACTTCAAATGCAGGTGGAAGTACTTTGGGTTTAGATGCTCAAATCAGATTTGGAAACCTTTTTTGGTGACTCGCTTTTTCTTGGGAGATGCAGCATCATTTGTCTGGAATTAGGGTAATATTGCACAAGCTAACGAGGTAAAAATTACGGTTAAAAAGTCGCCTGCTGTGTTCACAGGCTTCTCCTGTGATAAACTGTCTGGTGTGGATGCAAATTTGGCACGTTAGAGGAGAGGGAAGGGTAGGAAATGCAGGATTTGCCTGCAGGGAAACAGCCGAGGGGAAATGGAAAAGCAGCCCAGGCTGAAAACACCTACAAGAGAAAGGTGCTGCCACCGTGGCTTTGTTTTTATCTCAACAACACAACTGAACAAATGCTTCAGAGAAAAAGTGAAAGGTGATTTCACAGCTATTAATTAAGGTATCAAAGGAACTCCCATATCCATCAATCCTTATCTGTTTGCATGAATGGTTGTGCACAGTTTTTAATTTCACAAGAACATTCAGGAGGGTTGACCATCTCACAGCATTAATGTGTTAAACATTTGTACAAATCCTTTTCTCCTTTTCTTTTTTTTTCCTATTGGCAAAAGTTGATTTTTCTGGTCATAAAATAATTTATTTCTTTTTCCCTAAAGAATTTACATTATGAATAATACACCTAGGTCACCTGTCCAACCTGTTTATTTTTTTCTCATTGGTAAGGATTTATTTGCATGAGGAGACAATCTATCTCACAATGAATAGTTGAACATTGTAATAGAACAAGAAAAAAAAATATACAAATAACCCAGAGGTTGCAATATGTTTGTATAAAGTATTCAAACAATTTCAAATAACAACTGAACTTGTAAAAATCAACATCTGTTCATGGATTATTCATGAATCAGAATGGTAAAATTCCTTCAATAAAAATAGTCTTCAATGAATAGTTTTTGCTGGTTGCTGAGAAAATGATGTTCTTGCAACTGAAATCTCAACTTCAGGGCTCTCCTGCAGTTCAGATTCGTTAACACGAAAATTATCCTTTAGTATACAAATTGCTGCAACAGGAAAACCAGCACGAAATTCTGATTAAAAAGAAACAGTGACAGGATAGCATCGAACTGTCCGAATTTAGGCAAGCGTGTGAGGGTTTTTCCACAAAATTCCAAAATTTTTTTGGAGTGCATCTCTGTCTGACAACTTGTGCAGGAGGATTATCCCTGTTGCAATACAAACTTTTCTTGCTGCTTTAACAGATCCCTCCAGTGATGAATTCACAAATGATGATTTAAAACTATTAATAGTAACTACACCAAGAAATCAGTAGTTGTTCAAACCTAAAAGTACAATTTTTACCCAGCTGAGGGAGAGGTTGGAAGGCTCCCCATGGTTTGACAGGCTGACACGAAAAACACAGTAGGTATCATTTTCAGAACAATGCACATTTTTAATTTATGAATGTTCTTTTATAAACTTGTATATACAGTCACTCTTTTCTTTTTTTTTTCCCCCTCCAGTGCTACATAATTATAACTTGCAAAATGTAAATATTTATGAATTCACAGGATGTTCGCTGGAAGAGAAGAATGTTATACTTGCAGATTTTTCTTGTACTTGCAGGATTCACATAATATTATTTGCCATCATGATGTACTGAAAAATGCAAAAAAATATAATATTCTACATTTGACTTTTCTGAAAAATACCATCTGGTGTTATTTTTTGAGAGCTGGAGATTAGCTCTGTAATTGCTTATAGTTAGAGATAGACATTACTACATTTATTGACAATTTCATTCTCTACAATAATCTTACATTTAAATAGTGACTTTGTTCCTGAAGGATGCCAAAGTGATTAAACTGATATTCAAACTCTTTGGATCGCATCGCCCACCGCTGAAATGCAGCCATCTCTGGGGTGAGATATTGCAGCTGTTTAACAGCGCTCAGCAGCGCTGCAGAACAGCTTTGGAAAGGAAGGATTCTGGTGAAAACGGGGACATTTAGGTAGGCAAAATAATTATCCACGTTGGTTTTGGGCCAGGACTTTAGTGCTCTCGTGCCTACTCTCGGAAAAGTTATATTGGATCCTTAATATCCGTAATTACTCAGGACCTTGGGTCAGCTGCTCCTATCAGAGAGGGCATTGCCTGAGTGAAGCCTCAGCACTGCTCAGGAGGGATTGTGGAAAACTTATTTTGAGTCACTTGGATTTTGTGGGTATCAAACATCAACTCTTGTGAACCTCGTGTGGTGTAGAATTCCTCTGTGCAGGTTTGGAGGTTGTAAGTGGATGGAAGTTGTCTGTCAGACAACTTTGATTAGAAAAATGGATCTTAGAATATTTTATCTGAATTTCATTGAGTTTCAGGAGCGTGTGGGGCAGCAACTAAGCTCATGTTGAGTTCATGAAGATAATAGTCCATGTCTGCTCTGTTATCACCTCCGCTTTCACATTTTTTAGGACGCGGTGGTTGTGATGTACTCGCCCATCACATCATCTCACCAGCCTGGGCTGGCTGGTTTTATTCCAGTTGGTGTATCCAAGATGGACAAATATTTCAGGAAATTCCAGAGTTGCTGCCGTTATACTTTCATCACGCGCTTGCCGCTCCCGAGCGGAACGGACAGGGCTGGAAATGTGAGCTGTCAATCCGGCTGTAACAATACGTTCATCTCCAGCACATCGTGCACTCTGAAAGAAAACACTTGTCAGAGTTACAAACAAGCAGCTCCTGGCTAAGTCATCCTCCTCCACCGAAGCTTCTGTGCTCAGATATGCCAAGAGCTCCTCCTCACCCACAGCTGCCAACCACAGCGTATTTTTGCACTGCTCTTCTGTTTATCGTCCCCAGCGCTTGTTGATGTGCAGTTACTCCAACCACGTGCCCTGGGACTGTGCTCTGTCTCGTTATTCAGTTTTCAGGGATGATCAGGGTATCCTGCCCGTGGATTTCTCCAATTCACGTGTGGCAAACCTTGAGCTGAGCTTTGCCTCTCTGGAGATGTCATATGTAGGAGCACTGTGGAAGCGTCATTCCTCATCAGACGGAAAAATTCCCTTTCACCTGTTTGAAATTTTTCAAATTCCTCTTCCAGCTTCTTCATTTTAATGTCTTTCTGAACAGACTCCAGATTAACCAAAATGTTTCTCTAATCTTCATATTAAAAAACCCAATCATTCTGTCACCGTGAAAAAGTACAGATGACATGGAACACAGCAGGAAAACATCATCTCAACAGCAGTGGTGAAAACTGCCAGTGAAACCTATTCTTGGCTCGGCAATTTTTATGGTTTAGACAAGTAGAGAAATGGAAATGGAAATTTGGCTTCATGGGAAATGATTGGGGATGGAAGCTGGGCTTTGGTTATGGAAGTAACTCACGTGGCTTTTATAACAAATGCGGCTGATCAAAAACGTCATTCAAAGATTTTCGATCAAAGTTTTTTCACCCAGAAGTGATAACGGATCAAAACCAAAATTCTGTGACAAAGAATGTTGATAAATTTTCCAATTTGCAAAAGGCTTAAGAAATTGCATTTTTAAAAAGCAGATTTCTTTTTTTAAGAAAAGTTATCCAGAATGTGAATCTACTGTATGATTATTCTGATGATCGATCAGCAGTATTTGTTATTGATTTGGTGTGGCTTTGGGACATAAAATTACTCCAGAGCAAACAGACCTCAAACTTCTAAACACAGTGATTTGAGAGCAGAAAATTTTATTATCTGAGGTACAATGCGAAGATCTGAGCATCTGGATCCATGGCTGCAGAGAGAGCTCTTGCATGAATTTCTAGTTTTTGAGATTAAACACTTCAAAGGATGATCAGGATCAAAATTTTTCTTGTTCTCCTTCTCTTTTTGGTGATATTCAGTTAAAATGTTTCTAAATTTTTGTTTTGATGGAAAATATTGGAAGCACACCTCACCTAACCCTGCTTCATGTCAGGGCAAGGTTCATGACTGAAAGCATAGCTTTTAATATTTTTTGCTAATTTTATTTATTTACTAGTAAATACACTAAAACATAAAAGTATAAGAAAACAACATGAAGTTATATGGAGGAAAAAATAATATCTTATTCTGCGTCAGTTTTTGTTAAATTGGGAATTCTTGGGGATGGTTTTTGTTGAACTGGGAGTTCTTAGGGGGAGGTTTTGTTGAACTGGGAGTTCTTAGGGGGAGTTTTGGTTGAACTGGGAGTTTTTAGGGGGAGTTTTCATTGAATTGGGAATTCTTAGGGAGGGTTTGAGGGTTCATGTCCCAAATCCCTTCTCGGTTCTGCAGGAAGGTTCTGAAACACCAAGGAGTGAAACTCTGGGGTAAAAACACAATGAGGGGATTCACATTTGTTGCAAAAGTTGTTAAAAAACTTTCTACTTTCTTTTCTGCACTCTGAGTAATTAACTTTTCTTTGCTGTTGGTGTCTTTGGTGTATTACCAGCCTGACATCTGCTCTGGGCAGGAGGGATTTTGCAGGAAGAAGAGATTTCACTGGTGGCTTCTGGAGACCCTTTGTCCCTGCTTGGCTTTGTAGAGCATCTGCCATGTCTCACTCCAGGCTGTCTAAATCACAGTAATAAAATAATCAATATTTTCTACAATTAAACCAATGTAACCTCCTTTCCCCCCACCCCTTTCTGTCTTCAGCTACTCTTATTCCTTTAAAATTCCCAGTTAAATATGCAAAAAAGGAGAATTTTATCCTGCAACTAGGAAAAACATTTTTTTGCTTGTTTTCTAACAATTAAAAAGATGCTTTTCTAGTGTGTGCTTCATTATTATTTTAAAAAGAATATTTTGGAGCGATAAAAATTAAGCAATATTTTCTGGGTAAAGAAAAGATGTCATTCCACTCAAAATGAAAGTTGTCATTTATGATGGGAGAGTGTTTTGGAAAGCTTTTTCCACGTGTAGTTGGATACTATTGTGAGTGAGTTGTCAATTTAAATTGGAAAAAAATAATTCCAATTTGATATAGAAATGTTTGTGCTTTTTCATGGTGGGAAAAAAATAAATCAGGAAACCCTGGGGAAGTTTTGGGACCATAACTGTGTTTGGGGATTTTGTCAAGATACAGATGTGGCTGTCTGGATGTTCAGGGCACCAGGAGAGGACCAGAATTTCCATCAGGAGTCAGATTCTGACCTTTTGTGCTTATTTTACAGATGAATATTAATTTGGAATTCAGCTATCAATATCACACTGTGGAGAAGATTATTCCCAATGAGCTGAGACACTATGGTGAGGCTCGAAGGATGTTTTTGTCATTTTAGATCCATTATTTTTTTTCTTATTATCATTCTGCAATAACAGAAACATTTTAATGTGGAAATTAGGAACGAATGTAAAGATACAGGATATTTTAATATTTAAATGCTACTAAAAGAAAATCTGGAAACTGTTCTGCCTTGACAGAAAACTAGAAAGGCACTTTAATTCTGTATTTTATTAATGAAATTGTCTGCAAAAATACTCAGTGTTTACATTAGGCTTGATCTTGCACAAAATATATTAAAAATCTATAGAATAATTTGATAAAAAAGGGAGAATTCTTCACCTTTAGGGGGGAAAAAACCCCTCATGAGCACTTTAAATAAATTGAATACTTAGGATATATGTAAAAAAAAAAATACTGTATTATTTTGTTAAAACATTGTGGGTTTGCTTTTAAAGGGCAGAAAAAAACAGTAATAACAAAAATAGAATGAGGTTTGATAGAAACAAAACTCTACAGGTACTTCCAGAAATGAAGCTATTTTTTAAAAATACTGAAAATAGTATTCGAATTCTTATGAATGCGTCTACTAAAGTGTCATCTCAGGAATTAATTTCTGAAATAAAATATCATACAGATAAAGGTGATATCCTACAGATAAAAGTGAGAAGTAGAGGTTTTAGAAGTCATTTATGTGAAGTTATCGGGTCAAGAAAATATTTATGCAATCAGATTTTACAGATGTAGAGGAAGGAAATGGAAGATGTTTTAGGAAACGTTTTCAGAGCGTCAGTAAATTTCCCATAAGGTTGATGCATAATTATTTTTTCTTTCAAACCTTTTTTTTATTGACAGCTCTTAAGTGAATTACATTATTTTAGTCTGGAAAAATGAGCAAAGGATGGAATTGGAGGTCAGCAAATGATTTTCTTCACAGTGTTGGTTTTCAATGAGGCAGGAAAATGGATCCAGCACACCTAAAGGTGCAGGAACCTGACACGACAGGGGTGGATGAAGGGACATGAGTGAGAAACAGAATCTGCTCCTTCTGGAGGTGCTCTGACCTTACATTTAAAGCAGCCATGAAATATCATTCCAAGGCTGAGGTGAGCACAGGGATGAAGCGTGAAGTGAAATCCCAGCACACCTACAACTCAGATTTATTCTTGTGCAGGTTGAGTGAGCGTTCACCTACACCAATTTTATTTCTGGATGTGCTCACAGGGATGTGTTTGAGCCAAAAGGCAGCGTAGGCACGAAAAATGTGGAACAGATTTAAACACATCACAAACAAAGCAGAAATCTTTTAGCCTTTTGAAAGATGATGTTCCCAAATAATCCCTGTGAAAGCAAAACAGGGCTCTAAGGTGGACCAGGAGCAGTTTAGGAAAAAAAAATTATCAACTGGATATGATAGTGGGATGGGTTTGGTGACCCAGAAGATCCCTTTTGGTCTCATTGCCTATGAAAAGTTTTGTAGATGCTGTAACTGATATGCTTTTGGAGATTGGTGTTTGCATTCATATAAATAGAAATGTTTTCTGGAACATTTGGGCTCAGAAATCTCACATCAATATAAGGGTTGCTGGGGGTCCTTCCACTATTGGTTTGCTATAGATATAAACCAAAAATACATATCATTTAGGTAAAATCCAACAAAAAATCCGGGCATCTCTGTCATTGCAATTTCTGCACTGATTCGTTGGGAACTGCCTGTAAACTCAAAATTATCCAGATTCAGTGTGTTTTGTTGCCTAAGGGTTACTAGTTATGGTTCTTCTCAGATCAGTGGAGGTGCTAGAAACGCTTAAGGGCTTTGTTATACTGGTGTTAATTGCTAAACTGAAACCCAAATTTGAACTCTGAAGTGTTTTCCTAATGTATTGTGCCACCACAAATCTGGACAGGGAGACTGCTGTCAGCCGAAATAAAATAAATGAATGTGTGGTGGGAAAGGAAGGAGCCAGTGCAGCCACAAAGGATGCCTTTGGCTGGAATCTCACCCTACAACCTGCACGAGCCTGCTGGGTGCCAGTTGGTGCAAACCCCAAAATACAGGTGGGTATTTCCTGCCCTGCAGGTGCACAGGGTACCTGTGGGGAGCTCCAGATGGCAAATGTCTTCTGCTTTGCTGTGCCTCTACCTTTCTGCTGAGTTTTTTTTTTAGGTTTTAAATACCTGTTGGCACTCTTTAGGGGTAAGGAATTTACCCATGGCTTGGTCTGATAACACAGCGTGTTTCAGAATCTGGCTTTAAATGGCTTTTCCATCACATTCTGCATTTCTGTTTAAACAAGAAAATAAGTTTTGATCGTTCAGCTCTTTTAGAAAATGTTGAAATAGTTTTGCCTTGCAGGAGGGTTGGAGAGGGACTTTTAACAATGGTGTGTAGTGGCAGGACAAGGGAATGGCCTCATGCTGAAGGAGGGCAGGGTTAGATGGGATGTTGGGGAGAAATTAATTCCTGTGAGGGTGGGGAGGCCCTGGCACAGGGTGCCCACAGAAGCTGTGGCTGCCCCTGGATCCCTGGAAGTGTCCAAGGCCAGGCTGGACAGGGCTTGGAGCACCCTGGGATACTGGAAGATGCAGGGCAGAGGAGCCAGATGTGCTTTAATGTCCCTCCCACCCAAACAATCCCATTTTTCTCTGATCATTCTGTGATATCTGCACTGTTGGGTCAGTGAGGTTGGACCTGTGGCTGGGCAGAGCCCCATGGAGCTCAGAGCTCTCTGTGTGCAGCAGAAGCTCTGCCTGGGTGGACTTTATGGGGAAGCAGAAGGATATAAAATATTTTATTTTCATGTTCTGTGTCCCCTTGCATGTGACCACCACCTGACAGAAAGGCTCCTTACTGGAGTCTTAAAGTCAGAAAAATGGAATGGAATAAAACAGTATTAGAAAAGGTAGAGTCTAACTATAATAACAATTTTTAAGGTTTACTCCCACTGTTAGTCATTACACTGTTCTGCTGTATTTTCTCATACATGGATAGGATGCCTTAGAAATTTTTTAAGGTGTGTCAGATTTGGGAGACTCTTCATAAACACTTCTGTAAGAGTTACATAAACAAAAATAAAACCATTGCTATGCCAAATCATCTGCTGTGGCAGCTGTTTGTACCCACGATTGTGCAGCATCCTCATTTCAGTGGGGTTTCTCACTGCTCAGGATCAGCCAAACCGTGCATATCTGTTTAACTCATTATTTGTATTGTTGTAGAGTTGGCTTTATTCACACTGGGTTGGCTTTGAAAGCAGAAATCCAGCCCGGTATCACCGAGTTCCCGTGTGTGGCTTAAGGAATTACACATTCTGCCTTTTGAGAGTGTAAAATTATAGTTGTGTAAAATCACCTAGCAGCTCTTCACCCCGAGCTGCGTTTTATTACCCATTTCAGACGCAGCCATGAGGTAACAGCTAAAAGGTCACGGTGCAAAAACACGTGCAGAATTCAAACGAGGAGCGATTCTCTCCCCAATAAACACACACCGGATGCAAAAGAGGAGTTGGAAGGCTTTCAGGAGGCAGCTTGGGCCAATCCTCTCACCGGGGATTGTTCCAGAGATTATTTTCTGCTGTCCACAGAAAGGCGCTGCTTTGAGATAACGCGCCCTTCCCGCGCTCTGCCGTCTCCTCCGACGGCACAACTCTGATTTTTGGATTTCACAGCGTCCTGTGAGAGCTGCAAAAGCCTGGGCAGCCTGAGCAGGCTGGCTGCCTCTGCAAAGTGAGCCTGAAAAGCTGGGTTTCCTTCTGGGAAAGGAAACATCTCTGCCTATTGCCCAGATTTCCAGCGACCTGCCCCAGGACTAAACAAAGATTCAAAGCAAGAGGGAAAGGGAAACGTTCCCAGCAATGAAACCTCAGGTGATCTGGTTTCTATTCTCGGCTCCAACACTCAGGATTTTTTTTTTGTCAGCCTTGATAAGTGATTTAACTGTGCCTTTCCCCTCATTTTTACAATAGGGATAACAGGAGGGCTGTAAAGCCAAAATCAATAATTCTGGGGGTCACAAAGGCCCACACAAGTGTGGATGTGCTGTTCAAGACCCAAAAGCCTGGGCAGTTAAACCCTCCCCAGGGATCTGCTGTCCTTGATCCAGAGGCTGGGGGCAGAGAACAACCATCAACACATGAGATTGGCTTTAAAAGAGCCCTTTTTGGGGGAGTCATCCTGGACAGGAATAGGGGACACGGTCTTCCCACCCTGATAGGACTCCTAATCTTCCTGGCCAGTGAGTGGGACATGGCAAGGGCTTTGCCCAAAAGGATGTTAGCACAACACAGCCTTCTCAATAAGTATTAACAAGAAAGAGCTGGAAAAGGGGTGAGAAAAATCCCATTTTCCTCCCCCTCCTGCTCTTGAGAATGTTTGGCAGAGCCTGCTGGTGTTGTGGAGATGATGCAGGGAACCCTCAGAGCTGCATGTTCATGGAATTATTGAATTGTTTGGGTTGGAAAAGCCCTGTGAGATTGAATTTAACTGAATTTAACTAATTTCTCCCAGCACTGCCAACACCACCCCTGCCCCATGTCCCCAAGTGCCACATCTGCATGTCCTTAAATCCCTCCAGGGATGGGAACACCACCACTGCCCTGGACAACTCTTTTGGTGACAAAAATACATCCCTGATATCCAATCTAAACCTCTCCTGGTGCAGCCTGATGCCATTTAGTCTTGTCCTAGAGCTTGTTCTTGATGGGGGAGTTCAGTTTTTACAGCAGCTTAAACTCTCCAGAGTGGCACATGTTTGTTGTGGGCCCTCCCCATCCGATCTCCATGGCCAAATCAAGGTGTTTGGGGGAATATTTGAAAGACTGAGACTTGAAAATAGAATGGAATGGAACTTTAATCTTTATTAATTTAATCTAATTTATTTAATTATTTTAAACTATAATCTAGGTCAGCTGCCTGACCACTTCAGGGCTGCCCAAGGGTTAAAGCATCTTTTTAAAGGCATTACCCTGAATTAAGGGCCTCCTGAGCACTGACCAGCACAGAACATCTTTGAAACCCTTCACAAACTTTCTCTAAGTTTGATTTAGAGATTGATTTCCAAAAGCCCAAACCTGTGGCTGTGACAACCTCTGTTTTACAAGCTGTCTGCTCGAGTTCCTCAAAGCTCAGTGAGTGCTTCATGGGGACGACGTGTCAGCCCTGATTACATTTGCATGTTGGTTTGAACGTAACACCACATGCCACAGCTTCCTAACTGGATGTGATGCAGCATCAAAGTGATGTTTCATGCTCTGGGAACTTTAAAAAGTCACTGAAGGGAGAAAAGGGAGATGCCCATGGGAGAAATGACAGAAATTTGGGCTCAGTTCTCCACTTATCAAGGTAAATAGTAGAACATTTGTTGACTGAGTTTGAAGCAAGATGGGCTCACAGTGACCCTGACGAGGTGGGTGGTGCCCTAGAATTTTTCAGTCCTAAACTTCTGAGGACTGGGACGTCCTTCTGTTTTTTAGAATTGCCCATTTCTTGTAAATGCATAGTGGAATAAAAGCTCCTGGTGTTTTATTCATAAAAATGCTGGTGGAGGTATTTATTATAAATGAAATTAATTTTGAATTAGCCTCCTCTTCCATTCAGGAATGATTTTTGCAAACAATGCTCTGCTCTTATTATTCAGTGTACTACGTGGAAGGACACAGCTCATTTCTCCTCTGTCTCTCCTTGTCACTGTTTCTTCAAATTTTTCCAAGTACGGAGGAACTATTTAGAAGAAATTGCACTAATATTCTTGAATCCACCTTATTGTCTCCAGATTTTATTTCTGAAGGCCTGGAAGAGCCTGTGAAATTTATGGAGTGCTGGTAACACAGGTTGGGTGAAAGTCTGCCACTGCATTTGGGCAGAGTGAGTTATTTCTCAAAACATCTTGGATTTTTGTGCCAATAAATGGGCACCCTACACCTTCAGTCTCAATCTCTAATGTGCCAGAAACATTGGGTTTTCTGTGAGCTTTGTGAAAGCAAAGCTTGTAAAGCTATCCAACATTTTACCCTGCTGGAAACCCTGGAAAATTTAATTTAATTTTCCCTGTGGTAGAGTCAAGTGGGCTGCAGTAGATAAATTTTGGGGATGGGGGAGATTAACAACCATCAGTATTTGATGATGTGTAAAGGATCTTCAACTAAAATTTTGTCAAACGTCATGGTAGGAGAATCCAGCAAGCCAGTGCAGGCCATCTGAGGGGACAGAGAAGGTACAGAGAGGGAAAGACTCCTGCAGACAGTCACTTTCACTAATTGTGGGCTATTTCATTCCTGATTTTGCTTTGCCTATTTTATTTCAATTTTCCAGCATGTGCTAGCTGTATTTAGTTCACTGGACACTGTTCCCAAGATTCAAGTTAAATGTTTGACTTAACAAAAAAAAAACCCAAAAATACAAGTTTTCTTCTTTAAACAGGCAAAAGTAGCACTTACTGTTTGAATTCGTGCTTTGATTCAAATATAAATCAAAATCAGAAATCAGTCTCTGACACACCCCCGAAGTTTTTGATCAGAACAAATGTTTTCATACTTGCTGTTATAAATACTGTGATTGGCTTTATGTTTTGCCACAGCGGCCAAATTCTGGCTCATCACAGCTGTGTCCATTAGATCATAATTTTGGAAACCACATTTATTAACTTTGAGCATAGGAGTAGAGCTGCAGGAGCACCTCTGAAATCAGTGCTGGGCTGAAAAGTTTGTGCAAAGAGGAAATTAAAGTGAAGGCTTCATATCCAGGTTTGGGTCAGAAGTTCGTGTCTGCCTCCTCGTTCTGGCAGATCAGCAGCATCCTTCCAGAATGAAAGAGATCACTGCAGTACGAGCTGTAAACATGAGCTGTCCCGTTGGATTTCTGTCCCAGACAACTGAAGGGCTGTCAGGGGCTCAGAGAGAGGATGGGGTTTGGAAAGAGAAGGAGATAGCAGAACAGGATGTAGGATCCCTGTGCATGGTGTGTTTGGATCAGTTCAGGCTCTCTGTTGGCTTTGGGGCGCTCTCATCATCAAAGAAACCACTGGTGGTCACTGACGTTATCAATAATTGAGAGTAATCCATAATTAATGAGAGACCAAGGAACTGGGAATATTCCAGAAGTGAGTTCCATGGAAACACAGGCATATCCTAGAGAAGGACAACATCCCACGGATGGCTCACGGACCTTCGCTCCCAGGAGCAGCACCCACGGTAAGAGCTGTGTGCTGTGCGTGCCACTGCTTGATGAAACAGCACAGCATGGAATCATCAGCCTCAGAAAATACCTCCAAGATCATCTTGTCCACCCTTCAGCTGGACATTCCCACGCCCACTAAACCATATCCCAAAATGCCACATCCACTCGCTTCCTGAACACGAGGGATGGTGACTCCATCATTGCCCTGGGAAACCCATGCCAGTGCTCAGCCGTTCTTCCACCAAAAAATGTTTTTCCTCATGTCCAACCTGAGCCTCTCCTGGTGCAGCTGGAGGTGATTTCACCTTGTTCTATCTCTGGCTGCCTGGGAGGAGAAGCCAATCCCCACCTTGCCCCAAATTCCGACACCCTCTGAGCTCCAACCCCACACGTGGGATTTGTGCGTGTGCATAAACACACGCTTGATGTCTTTTCTCCATTCCCATCACATGTTTCATTCAATAAACTTATTAATCAACCATAAGAAATGAGTTAAGATGTTGAAACAGTCATGGCCTTTGTTCTGCGTCAGTTTTGTTGGCTTAGCTGACATATAGCTACAAGGCATGACGGATCAAAGTAATTAAAGTTCCAATCATTTACCTTTCTATGCTCAGTGTCAAGACAGCTCGCCTTCACCCCGGGTTCAGAGCATTTTCATATTTTTTTTAACATGTTAGAGCTGTGCCATTTGCCTCGCTGTACTTAAGCATTTGACAGGATTTCCATTATAAAGTTTATATATGAAGGCTTTGAGATTCCCTCTGGATTCCAACTTTGCCCATAAAATTGCAGACCAGAAGCAATCCAAAACCAAGCTGGAGGATTGGGGATTTTTTTTTTTAAATGTTTGTTTGTTTGTTTTATTTGTTTGTTTTATTTGTTTGTTTTATTTTTGTTTTTCATTGTTCATTTACTTTAAGGAAACTTAGGTTTTTGCCAGCAAAGAACAAAAATTTGCCTGTTCTTTTCATTTTGTTTTAAGTTGATTTTTTTGTGTTTAGAAAGCTTAAATGGAATTAATTTATTCCTGTTATGAAATATGGCAGGTAATTACGTCCTAATCTTTACTCTTACATCATACACATAAACTGATGGTAACTAAGAGATCATGTGCATGTCAGGGGCAAAATCAAAACATTTCCATTTAAAAAAAAAGTGTTTTACAGCAATTGCACCAGGAGTCATATGGATAATGAGGAAATGTGTGTGCTGGACACATCCCAGCCAGACGTGCCAAACAGGGATCTGCCAAGCACTGACTCCATCCCTTCACCTGTGAGATCCATCCTTCAGCTTGAAAACCTTTGCAGAAATTCAGGACCAACTCTCACATTTAAAATGCACCTTGGATTGAAGAATCAGCGTTTTGAGTTGTGCTTTTTCCTTCAGTTTTTCTAGTTTATTTTATTTATTTATTTATTTATTTATTTTTAATTTTGAGCTAATTTGTAAAGGAAGTCCTTCAAGATGGAGTCTAAATAGTCTGCACTAGATTTTTCACAACTAATTTAATGCCATTTTCCAGTCAGCACAACTGGTTCAAGACCCCTCTCTTCCACCATTTGAAGCTCTGGAAAATTAAAACACTGTCTTCTGTTGTAGTTTGAATATGAGATTACTTAAGTAGCAGTGAATATCTCTGCAACATATCTGCTCTACAAAGGGAGCTCACGTTTGGATGTTGCCTGAAATGCTAATATTTTACAGAAAATTGTATATAAAGCTGTTCATTAACCAGCTATTTTTTTCCTTTGTGCAACATTTAAAAAAAAAATTTGATTCTAAACTCCAGTTCAGCAGCAAAACCAGTGATTTTATTTGAAGAGAAGCACTAAAGAGCTGGCTTTTAAAAACATTTAACTCTGGTTTTGCATTTTAAAAGTATGCTAATATCATGAAGGATCGAATTGCTGGAATATTTTTATGAAATCAGATTTTTTTTTAAAGTTTGTACTGTAAAGTTGGGTAGAAATATGAAGCAATCGATTAATTCTTTTGAGCTAATTTATAGATTTGAGTAAATCTCGTGTCCTAGGCAAGTTAATAGGAGTCCTTTTACTTTGATTTAAATGCTGTCCAGATATAATCTCCTAAATTTGGCACATCTTTACGAAATGTTCTAGTGCAGAAACTTCTCTTGTGGACCTATACAATTTCTGCCAATTTTTTTTTTTTTGAGGTGTGTATTTTTTGAGTGCAGTTATGAAGTGGTGTGTGTGTGCATGTATTTCAAACCAGTTTGATATTTGAATGTATTATTAATCTTAGGGCAGCCTATTATTACTCAGGAAAATGTATCATTAATTTGGTGTGAAATATAGGAAGTTAAATCCCCACATGATTCCTTGATGTGGGCTCCCTACCCAGTCAGTAATAGCGGAGCAACCTGGGAGCAAGGTAGGTATTTTGCATTTAAATAGTCTTTAGTAAGGACATAAATAATGAGGATACTTTTGTTATGCACAAGCAGAGATGGAATTTGTCTGTTTTTAAAGCGATTTTGGTGGCCCACTGTTATTTTCCTTTTCGGTTGTTGTAGAAAGTTAATCCAGATGATGTGAGTTTAATCCAGCTTTACTAAACCAGAGTCTGGACAGAATTCAGAGAATCCAAAGCAGTTCTGTTCATGGCAGGGCCTTCAGGGCCATCCAGGGCAGTCCCATACCCACAATGGACAATGGCTCACAGGTTTTTTTACCCTTTCTCACTTTGTCCATTTGCACATCGGGATTGCTGAATCCTCCATTGCAGGTCAGCCATGCAGGAATTGACTCCAAGTTGGCTCCCCCAAATTCTCTGTTGTTTCATCTCTTGGGCCTGGCCCAGGGAGGTGTCCTTGAGTTTGGGGCTGCAAGAGGAATTGTTTTGTGTGAAAATGGAGAGGCAGGAGCTCAGCCTGTCGTGGCAGTCTGGAGTTAAACACTGAAGGATTACAGAGAAACATGAAACAGAGAAACTGAAACCCTTAAGACATCAGACGTTGATTGGATATTTGTTAATATAAGAGATGACCCCAGAATCTCTGGGGTTGGAAAGCCCTCCCAGCTGTGCCGATGCCCACCTTGTCCCCAGCCCTGAGCACTCAGTGTCACCTCCAGGAATTCCTTGGACACGTGCAGGGATGGGCACTCCAAACTTCCCTGGGCAGCCCCTTCCAAACCTAACCACTCTTTCCATGAGGAAATTCTTCCTGGTGTCTCCCCTGTCCCTCCCCTGGCCCAGCCTGAGGCAGTTCCCTCTCCTCCTGTCCCTGTTCCCTGGAGCAGAATCCCAAATCCCCGGCTGTTCCCCTCCTGTCAGGGAGTTGTGCCAGCAGCCACAAGGTCCCCCCTGATCCCCCTTTTCTCCAGGCTGAGCCCCTTTCCCAGGTCCCTCAACTATTTCTCAAAGGATTCACTCCAGACCCTCCAGTAACACATTCCTGATAGCGCACATTGCTAATGACAGACATCAGCCGGGCATTTTTATCCTGAAAAAAAAAAATAAGTGAATATCATAAATAGGAATGATATATCCAAATTGTACAACATGAGGCAAAAAAAAAAACCCTGGGAATGGCAGGCTGCAGGAAAGCTCAGGGAAATGCCATCTCTGTTCTCTGCCCTTGAGCCAGTTCCATCAGGAGTCCCCATCTCAGTGGGATCACACGGGACAAGGCTTGGCTCCCTTGGAGAAGTGCTTTAAGATTGACAAATGAAAACCTACTACATAATGCACTATCAAATGTGATTATTATTGAGTTACCAGTTACTGTTATTGAGTTATTAACTCGGCAAAAATGTGTCTGGAACAAAAAGGGCAGCGAGATAAAAGCAAGCGCTGATAAAGTTTCTGTTCTTCCCTCTGTGTAGACATTGTAGGATAAAGGAAGGAAAATATTAATGTGTTGTCTGAGCCCGGCAGGGAAATAGAAACACTTTCTAAAAATTAAAAAAAAACCCCAAAATAAATGCAAGCAAAAAATTCCTAATCTTTTATATTTGTCTAAGAACTCCTGAACCCCATTTAGACAGGTATATTCTTTCTTGAGGCAAATGATTTAATTTAAATTAATGTTATGTGATCTATAAAAATATTGTTTCAGCTCTCTTGGCCTCTCCAAATGAAAATTGAACTTTCTAAGTTCATTCTCCGTAATATAATAAAACTATTTTTAGCACCAAGAATGTCTAGGAAAGAATGTTTTATCCACCTGCAAGAAAGCTTGATATTCAAACCTTGGAGGAAATATTGCAAAATATTCTATATGGCACTGGGTGCTCCAGTAAAATATACACTTTGCTAAGAATTATTTGGTGATTTTGAAGACAGGAAAGCCAGAAAATGAAAAGGGCAGATGTAAATATCTACTGGAAATCCTTAGGGCTGTAAAATACATCTTTATAAGTAGTAAAAACTTTATGACTGTGATATTTTTTCATATTTGATGCAAATAATGAGTAAAAGAAAGATATGTATGTATCTATTTATCTATTTAGTTATTTATTTTTTTCAATAGCCATTATTAAGTTTTGCTAAAGTGAACACTTGTCAGTGAATATTTTATATTGAACTGCAGAAATTTGCAGCCAAAAACGACAGAGTGGAGCATTGCACTCAACTCAGTTTCTACAGTTAAGTTCAGCCTCAGGAAGTTGTAGATTACAAATTAATCTGATAATAGTCTGTGTTCATTAATCGAAGATGGAAGCCAATATTTATTTACACAACTACTTTTCTACCATCTAAACCAGTAACTTTTGGTATCTTTAGGCTTTTTACCTCATTTCTTATAGCCAGTTCATGTATTAGTTGTCCTTTTTCAGGACACTTTCCAGGCCTCACTGCATTTTTTACTTCAGTTCTACTTTAATAGTTGAAATTTTCAGCTGCACACATCACCACATGAAAATATTGACCACTAAAAATGACTGTAGGACTGCACCCTGGCAGAGGTGGCATTAATTGTGCTACGTGTGGCACAACGTGCAGATAATAAAGAAAATAAACTACACCTAAAAAAGAGCAAATCTTCTGCAAGGTGAAATGTTTCTGCAAACCTATAGCAAGTTTCATAAAGGCAAAGAATTTGAAATAATTTCAGCCAAACTGTTGCAAGAGATTGACTGTTATCTTTAATTTCCAGCTTTTTGAAGGGACAGTCTTATCTAATCGCACGAAGTTTGCTGCCAGGAGATGTCAAACTTCTCCTGGATATAAATCTCTTTCTTACAGGATAAGAGTAATACTAATTACCCCCTTAATGGTTCCTAATCAAGCAATAAATAATTCTCCAGTGCAGAATTATGGGCAAAATAGATCCTGATTAAAATTTCACTTGTGGAAATTCTCCAGCAAGAAAACTTTGGTGGCTTTGGAAAGAGATTATTTTATAAGGAGGGTTTAAAAGGAAAGCTGAAGGTTGTGCTCAGTTTTAGGACAACCAGGATGAGTTCAGCTGGCAGATTCCCATCGTTTCAGCTCCCAAGGGATTCACTAACCCCTGCATGACCCCTGCATTCGTGGGACACGCAAGAGCAGGAAGGAGAAATCTGGGCTGCCCCATCCTCAGATATTCTCCTGGGACACAATAGATCTTCTTCACCGAGACAGGACCCATTTTCAGGTCATTGCACCAGCCCCCTTGGCTTTTTTTTTTTTTTTTTTTTTTTTTTTTTTTGCATTATCAGATTTAAATTAAGGCATAAATAAGACTGTTCTCCTCTTTTCCAGAATGGCTGTTTTTATTGGGTATTTAAAGCTTTATTTATACAGACACATTTCTGACCTGTACCTCAGCCCTAGACCTGGAGGACAACTGAATTGATTTTCAGCTAATTGCATCTATTTCATATGGGCTGTTTCATTTCTGAAATGTCACAATGTTTTGTCATTCTTCTCATTTTTTATTTGTTTAGTGAATTTATGCAAAAAGTAACCAATTCTTTAAAATTACTAAATTTTACCTTCAGGATCAATGAACAAAATGAATGCATTTTCAATTTATTTGGAATTAGTCTCTTGACATCCTTGACAGAAACCTTGATGCTTTGATAATCTTCCCCCTGGAAAATACACACCTACACTTTCAAATGTTATTTTATTTTGGGACATAGCATCCCTTGAATTATATTATTCACTAGTATGCAATATATTCTTTGAGAAAATAAAAATAATCCAAATAATTTTCTTAGAGGAGTGATTTTATTTTTAACAAAAAAAAGTATTTTTATAACTTGCTTCAGAAAGGTAAATACCCAAAATACCTATTGATATATACTGTGTATACAGCAGACACAATATATTGCTTTTCTCCTGTTGCAATTTAGGCCATTTTTGGTGAATTCACAGTCCATGGACTACAGGAAGTCTGAATTCAGAAAACTTCAATTTGAAGGTATAATTCCCATTCCTTTCTCTTTTGGCTTTTTATCTGGTTTTCTTGAAATGATAAATTAAAATATCTCTGAATTTTTTTGCTCATTAAAAATATTCTCTATCTAGTATAACACATTTTTCTGATCTTCTGAGCAAAAAATATTAATTTCAATTGATAAAAAAATAGACTGAAAACTGTATTTATTTGGCAATGTTGGCCTTTCTGGCGCTGTTTTTTCTTTCCCACTACCATCCTACTTATTTCCACTTAATTTTAGTCAAGCACATTACAAAGAAGAGAGGAGAGAAGAAATATTTTTGGCTGAAGACATAGGAGTAAATCACAGCTCTTGTGAGAAAATGTCATGAATATCTACATAGAACAGACAGAACTTAGATTTTACGAGAGAGAGATACAGAGAAAAGTGCAAGGACTCAATTTATCTACATCTGAATGATAAAGAACTGGCTGAACCCTCTTAGTATAAAATCTATGCTTTTGGGGAGAGTATTTTTAATTTTTTAAGATAGTGTTTTGGTCACTAAACCATTTGTTAATCTAATTCAGAAGGTCAGAAGGAGCCATTGCAGAGAGATTTTGACCCACACTGTACAGACTACAGGGCTCCCTAAATTAATTCCCTCTCCAAAAAATGGCATATTTTTTATAAAAAAAAACATTAACTTTAATTTGAACATGTGTTGATGGTAAACTCACAACTCTGGTGAGCTGCCACAAAATATTGTTAATTCAACTTTTACAAAAACACAAATATTTTCACCTTATTCACATAAAGTGAATGCAATTATTTTCCTTTCTCCGTTTATGCCTGCGTTACCCAAACACTTTCAATCTTTTGTAACTTTAATTAATCAAAGATAAAACAAATGATAGCAGGCATTCAGGGCACACTTTTATGAGCACAACATCACTGCAGCATGGGTGGTATTTGCCATGTTTTACTAATAGTTTGCAACTAAATGTTCATGAAACACTGTGAAGTTGGGAAATCTGGTGTAAGAGCTGATACAGAATAATCTTCAGGACCTTGCAAATTAGGATTTATTTGTCTCAGTCTTACATTACCTTCTCTTCTTGCCTTTTGATATGGGATTGAGGAGTTTTTTCCCCCCTCATATGGTGGTAATGGGAATACCTGGCAGACATTTAATTTAGATGCCTGGAATATATTGATGTGAAGATTGCGCCCATTCAAACCTCCATTTCTACCTGGACAGATTGTTAACTTTTTGAGGAAATGGTTCTATTTTTCCCATTTTTTTCTGCTAAAGGCAGAGAATAAGGACTGTGAAACCTGCTCTTGAATTTGTTCTTGAGTTCATTCTTAAACTCATTTTTGAATTCATTCTTGATTTTATTTTTAAATTCATTCTTTAATAATTCTTCATATCATTCTTCTTCGTATCATTCTTCTTCATATCATTCTTCATATCATTCATATCAGCAATTTTTTCCTTGGAAAATGAGGTTTATTTCCCTATGACATGGCACCTGAAAGCTGGTTGCCTGCTCCATGAATCTGCGTTGGTCTGTGCTGCAGCTGGAAAGTTTTCCTTCCTTCTCAATATTTGACTTTAATGTCTGTGCCTTTTGTCTTGTTATACTCAGGATAACTTTATCCTCTTTATCTATTTTCCAGCAATACCTCCACCAAGCAGTAGCTCAAAATCTCCTTTTCCACCACACCAGGCAAAAAACTCGTAGGTGTAAGAAAATCAACATATTTGTGCTTTCCAGGAGCACCTTGAGTTACTGGAGGGCTGTACGTAACAACTCGTTCTTATTCTGCACGAGTGAGTCTTTGTTCCCTGAATTTGCCATGGGCATTCTGGAGGTTCAACTTTATCTCTGACATATCACTGAGGTTGTTTTTTTTTTTGTTTTTTTTTGTTTGTTTTTTTTTTTTTTTTTTTGGCAGATTTGAAAAAAAAAAAATAGAAAACAAAAAAAAAAAAAAAAAAACAACCAAAAAACCACACACCCAAAGACACCAACAGCCCATAACGAAAAGCAGAAAAAATTAAAAAAAAAAAAAAAAAGCCAAAAAAAGCCACCAACAGCCCATAAACCAAAAGCAGAAACTCCTGTAAGGTCTGTAACCCCTCAGCTGTTTAAGCGTGTGAATTACATTTTAATGCTCATTAAGAGTTTTGCCAGTTGCAGGTCTGTGGCATCTTAATAGGTCAACTATTTTTTGTTCATTTAATTAATACACTGCTGCATGCTCTGGAACTTTTTAACTAAAAAACTTTAGCGAATGCGTTGGTTTTTCTCTGCTTCCTGGATGCTATAAATGCTCGTAGTTTTCTCCTCAGATTTCTCTTGCATTCTTTAGGATCTCTTTGAAGTGAGTGGGATGGTTTTAATGTTGACCCAAACTGAATTGGTTACAGGAGATAAGAAAAACATTTTAATATAAATAGTGCATAGACAGAGATGATAAAGACAATTTCAGGCATATAGAAAAGGCAGACAAGGAAACTGAAATCAAGCAATTTCTGCCTGAGTCTGGTAGATGACTGATTTCACACGCTTTTCAGCGGAGGAACGTGGATGTTCATGAAAACTTGATCAAGAGCCATATCCAAAAGAGCATTTGCATATCTGAAATAGAGTGTACAGAGATTTTAAAGGCCCACATCCAAGATTGTCATCCAAAACCGCCTTTGTTCAAGGAGTTGGTGGGGGGAGAGTGAGTTCTCTGTGAGGAGCTGCTGACCTGGTCCCAGCCAGCTGTAGGACAATATCCCAGGGGGACAAGTGCCTGGAATTTGTCACACAGGACATCTCCTAATTCCTTACATTGAATCAAAACCATCCCAGGAATGAGGCAGTGTGGGTGTTCTGCTCCCCACCTGAACCACAGTGACTGCCGAGGACGACTGGAAATGTGCTTTTATATTATAATTTATATATATTAACACTTTGGGAGGCTGCACACAGAAATTATTGATGAGCAGGAGCAAGGACACAGAGGAAAGCTCCAGAGGCAGAGGGGTTTGAGTGAAAACAGCTCAAAGGAAGTCAGTGCTGCCTTGTCTGAGCGAGGAGGTTGTGCTCAATAAAACATTGGGAACTGAGGGTGGGATGCACGGAATTAAAGCACTGAAGGGCTCAGATTAGATGGGAACAGTTACGGGTGCATGTTTTTGAAGGAATATATAAATAATTTGAAGGAATATATAAACTGCCTGTCGGAGCTTGTGTAGGATAAAAGTTGGTTTTCAGCCTTTTATTCATCTCATTGGCAGTTTGGTTGGGGACTAGGTGGGATGGAGCTGGGATTTGTGACTCGTGGGTTGATGTAATCAGAAAGCCATGGTGGGGGTATATTCTGGGAATTTTCTAGCTGTTTCTAGGTTTTTTGATGCTGGGGAAGTCCACAAATCATAGAGATCCAAAGGCATCATTCATTTGGCTTTATCCCATGCTGAAAACACGGATACCTGGAAGAAGGCAACCCTTGATCCAAAGACCTGAAGAATCCCAGTGTCCCTTTTCCCATGGAATTCCTTCAATCACTGATTTTCCACGTGGTTTCTCCAAACCATCCTGGATGTGGAGTTTATCTGCAGCAGGTGAAAGAAGAGGGTGTTTGAACAGGTCAATGTGGCTGCAAGTTGGTTCCCACATTCCCAGTTGTACTAATTTCCCTGAAATCAGAAGGAGATCCTTGTGAGGACAGAGAGCCCTGGCACAGGATTGCCAGAGAAAATGTGGCTGCCCGGATCCATGGGGTCCAAGGCCAGGCTGGAGAAGGTTTGGTGCAACCCAAACATCCCACCCCAAACCTTCCCACCAACCTTCCCACCCCAACCATTCCCAACCAATATTCCAACCAAACCATTCCACCCCAAACCATCCCACCCAAATATTCCCAACCCAAACCTTCCCACCCAAACCATCCAACCATTCCACCTCAAACCATCCCCACCCAACTTTTCCCACAAACCATTCCCCCCAAAACCATTCTCCAAACCATTCAACCCAAACCATTTCCACCCAAACCATTCCAAACAACCATTCCCATCAAACCATTCCCACCCAAACCATTCCACCCCAAACCATTCTCAAACCAAACATTCCACCCCCAACCATTCCCACCAACCATTCCCTCCAAACCATTCCCACTCCAAACCATTCCCACCTCAAACCATTTCCATTCCAAACCATTCACCCCAAACCATTCCCACCAAACACCCCCACCCCCAAACTATTTTTTTCTATGCATCTACAGATGTCTTTCTTTTGTAGCTCCTCCTGCCTCCAAATTCAATCCTGAATACAGGAAAAATGCAGGGAATCCGTAGGGCTCTTGCAGATTTGTTTCAC
>CM019220.1:1422170-1437782 GCA_009741485.1 Malurus cyaneus samueli
GAATCCCAGTTGTACCTTTTCCCATGGAAATACTTCAATCACTGATTTTCCACGTGGTTTCTCCAAACCATCCTGGATGTGGAGTTTATCTGCAGCAGGTGAAAGAAGAGGGTGTTTGAACAGGTCAATGTGGCTGCAGGTTGATTCCCACATTCCCAGTTGTACAAATTTCCCTGAAATCAGAAGGAGATTCCTTGTGAGGACAGAGACGCCCTGGCACAGGGATTGCCAGAGAAAATGTGGCTGCCCCGGATCCATGGAAGGGTCCAAGGCCAGGCTGGAGAAGGTTTGGGGCAACCCAAACATTCCCACCCCAAACCTCTCCCAACCCAAACCCTTCCCACCCCAAACCATTCCCAACCAACATTCCCATCCAACCATTCCAAACCAACCTTCTCCCAACCATTCCCACCCCAAATCATTACCCAAACCACAACCATTTTCCCACCTCAAACCATTCCCACCCCAAACCATTCCCACCCCAAACCATTCTCAACACCAAACCATTCTCAAACCAAACCATTCCACCCCAACCATTTCCCACCTCAACCATTCCCACTCCAAACCATTCCCACCTCAAACCATTCCACTTCCAAACCATTCTCAACCAAACCATTCCCACCCAACCATTCCCACCCAAACCATTCCCACCCCAAACATTCCACCCAAACCACCCCCACCCCCCAAACTATTTTTTTTATGCATCTACAGATGTCTTTCTTTTGTAGTCCTCCTGCCTCCAAATTCAACTCCTGATACAGGAAAAATGCAGGAATCCGTAGGGCTCTTGCAGATTTGTTTCACTTGGATTTGAAACTTATTCTTTTGCCACACAGCCAGCACGAGACAAATTCTCTGTGGGACAATAATTTAAGAAGGAAAACTCCAACAATTATTTCAGATTGGTTTGCTCTGTCTGTGTAAAACCAAGAATAAAGTTACTTATGCATTTAAAAGTGGCCTTTTGATTTTATTTTTTTCATTTTTTTCCCTACATTTAATTTTTTCTTATTGGTCAGGGAGGGTAAAGCTTGGGTCTAGAAGAATATTTATTAATGGTCAATACTGCTGCTGATGTTAGTGTTCTTTTTCACCAAATAGAGATTTAAAATGAAGAAAAAACATGCATGGCAAGCTTAAAAACTCCATCCAGAGCTGCATGTAGAGTTAGATGAGGCCTTGTCTGCCATCTCACAGTTCCTGACAGCATTGCAGATTTGGTTTTGAGTGGAAATTTGGAAAACTTGTGAAATCTGGTATTTGTCCCTTTTTTTTTTTTTTCCTTTCTTGCCTCTGCCTCTAAGCCATTATTGTCTCATCTCTCACAAAACCTCCCATCCAATTTCAGAAGCAGACTTCATATCCATTTTTTTTTTTTTCCCATGGAGGGATAGGCAGTTTTGATTGCATTTTGTGTTATAAACAGCAAAGTGACTGTAGAAATGGCTGGACTTATTGCACTGAAATACCCCGCTGTGCTGAGGGCACTGTTTGCACAAAAAGCCTTCTCTGTGTAATGTGAAAGTTTTTCTACGACTGAGAGCTGCACTGTAGTAGTAGTTAGGGCTTTATTACTTAGTTCTAATTTGTATTGATGGCCTAAAAAAAAGTAGCGTGCTTTGCAGTTCTATGAAAGAAAAGATTATAAATGGAGATTAATTATAATTTTGCTAGCTCAGTACTTGTAAAACTAAAGCAATTTATATTCTTTCTCTTAATGATCTCCATTCCTGATTGCAGTAATGTAATCTAATTGTGATTATGATAGTATCTGAATCATGTGGGCCTCTATGTGATTGGAACTACTCTTTGCATTAAAAAGTAATTTTGGAGTAATGATGAAAAGTTACTGTGGAAAATTGGCAAGTAATATATTTTACTCTGTATCTTAAGTTTCTGCTTTCATTTTTGATTGTATCTCATAGCAAGGATAAGTATGATACTATATCAAGGATTTATTACATCAAAGACTTATCAATGATAACTACGAGTATCGGGGATAAGCATGATATTATTGGAATAGCACAGATATGGCTGAGGCAAGAAATTGAGGTTTTGAGATGCTGGGCTGGGGTTTGAGGAAGGAAGGGAAGGTGGAGGAGGAGCCCTATCAGTATTCCTGGGAGATGAGAGCCTGCAGAGGGAAACGCTGAAAGTATTTTGGCTGACAGAGCAATGTCAGCGCTGATAAAAGTTCGGCGCAATAAAGGTAGTCAGGTGGTTTTCTGAAGGCTCCTTTGAACTTTTAGGTCTTTGCTTACAGATGAGAGAGGCCTTCAAGAGAGTCAGAACTTTGATAAGATGGCTTTTAATTACTCCTTTATTGACTGCGAGGAGGTGGAACCAGGGAGGGAATTCTCATGCCTCAAAAGCTGGTGTAGGATCACCTCTGTTTCCTCGTGGGCCTGATTGAATTGTCTTTCAGAAACTATTTGAATTAATCCAAGGATTTGAAGCAAGGATAATAAAGGGTGTTGAACTGGAGAGGTATGAAAGATCCAGTGATCTTGACACCATTTGATTTAAAATATTTGTTGAGGAGCAAAAAGCAACGTGTGTCTTACGGCAGGCTGACTTTCAGGGAGCGCCGAGTGCGCTAAGGAATTTTTATCAGGATTTTATTATAATGTATGGTAAATCTACTGAAGAAAATTGGAATATATTTCAGAAACAGTTGGAGGACATTTGAAATTCATCCTGGTTTAAGTCTAAAGAAGGATAAAGGTAACAATGCCCAATGTGGCTAAGTAGAGTTGTATAGTAAAGAGTAAGATAAGCAGTAAGCACAAGGTGTTGGAAAAAAAAAAATAAAAAAAAAAACAAAAAATAAACCAAATCTGGTAAGGTGGAGCAGTTGAAAGGCTACAGAAAATAATCAGAAGCAAACTGAAAGGCTAATTAGGAAAGCAAAAAGAAAATGCTCAATGCTAACTGCAGAAAAAAAATATATTTGAGGTGATAATAACATCCTATGAATATACTCCAGCAAACTGGAAGGAAAAACAGATCAAAAAATCACTGTAGTGTGGACAAAGACATGGAGGATTTGTTGGGCAGGTTTTGTTTTTGCCTGTGATTACACAGAGGCAGATGGGTGGACGGCTGGGCAGATGGAGAGTGCTGAACAAAGGAGGAGAATTCTCCTTTCCATGGCAGCACGTGCAGCCTCACCTGAGGAACTGACACAGAGCAAAATGTGCAGTTCAGAATAATTTATTATGATCTGATTGTTAATAAGGGATGCAAAAATTAAAAACCAATCCGATTTCCGGGAGTCAATCAAACTTTAAAGGAAAGCAGACCTGTGGATGCTCACAAAAATCCATCAGTGTAGCCCAGAACTCCAAGAGGAAAGTGTGAGCAGAGGGAAGAGTGGATATATTTCAGGACATAAATATTAACTTAATCATATAACTGACTGAGTCTCGTATCATTTGCTCCTGGGATGATATTTGGGCCGGGGTTGTGTCACCACCAGTGCCCTTTTAAACACTAAATTTTGGGAGGTGAAGCACCAAAGGCCTCCTGGCACAGGGTGGGCTGCAGCTCCCTCCCTTGCAATACTGCATGCAGCTAAAATAAAAATAAAAAGACAATCTGCAAATATTCCCTGTCCCCTTTTCCTTCCAGAGGGAGTTCCAGCACTCTCCTCACGAGTTAAAAATATCTCATCTCTCTTCTGACTTCTGTCCCAAACTTGTAATTACTCCTAGCACAGGTAACCCTACAGCTTTGGCTTGGCTGATGATAAAAAATGCAAAGACGAGTTGTTTTCTCCAGAAAATGTCCATTTCTTCGCAGAAGTGAGTTTTTAATAGCCAGGATTATTGTGAATTCCCCCCGACGCAGTGATTTTTGCTCCCCCTGCTGTCACGACAGCAGCAGATTACCCAGCCCTCTTGCCCGCTCAGACGCGTTGATGATGTGGATGCACAGGATATTTTTGTCAAAATAACAAACGCTCCCAGCAAAGGGAGGAGGGAACCGTGCAGAATTTAAATAAAAAGCCAGCCCAGGGAATATTCCCTATTTTAGACCTGTGTGCTGAGTGAAAAATCATCAAGCATTGATCAGCTTGAAAGATCATTTGCTCTTCTAAAAGACAACTCCAAACAAGAGAGAGTTACTGAAAAAATAAATAAAGGGTTACATTGCTAATGCTCTTTGTGTCTGAGAATGCTTAAATACAGGCCTTGGAATAACTTAGAATTCCTGGCCTGAAATTATTACTTAGACTGAGGTAGTACTGTAACAAGCCTTGCTTTGCTCCCCAGTGATCAAATCTGCTGAAATTTCATTCTTTCAAAATGAATTTATTTACCTGTTTGGGTTCTGGGATGCTCACGGAGGTGCCTGTGAGGCTGTGGGGGGGCCTTTTGCTGCAACCACCTGTGTCATTTAAATAATGGGATTTACACTAAATATATATATATTAATGCTATAGGATTTTATTATATATAGGTAGTATAATAGCTGTTAAGTACTATTATATACTGAATACATATGCAAATAGTATAATATGTATATGAAATGTGTATATATATAAACGACACATATATATTATATCTGGAATGTGTATATTATGATAGAGTATTACATTAGAGTGTAGTGTATTATGTACACAATAAATAATACACTTATATTAAATATTACTAAATTATATTTATTATATTTCTACATTATATTTATTTTATATATTAATAATATTAACTGTATATACATTATATATATGCACTATATAATACATAGTGTATGATATATACCTTACTAATACATTATATAATGTTTTTTAAGTATATATAAGTATAATGTATATTATGTACTTATTGTAACATATATTACTACTATATGAGATATACTAATAATATGAATACCTAAAGTGAATAGACATTAATATTTTTATCTTTTTAGATCTATCTATCTAAATATTTCTTTCTTCAGCCAAAAATCTTTATTCTCTTTGCACACTATAATAAAAATTATATCATATATACAGATATATATACTTATATGTCACACAATAAATACTATATACACTAATATTCACTATAATATTACTATTTTTGCACCATGTAATGCAATATAATACATGGTGTATAGTGCATTTGTAGTAAAGTACATACATTTTATAAGTATATATAACATATATACTATATATTGTAGTATTATATATGATAGCAATATATATATTACTGATATAATATATATATTATTAAAATATATATAATTACTGATAGTAATATATATATTTAAAATAAATGATACATACTAATATATATATATATGAATAACAAACAAATAGTTTACTTTTTTTTTTATTTTTTTTATTTTTTATTCAATTTGGGGTTTTTTTTTCAGCTGAAAATCTTTATTCTCTCTGCATCCTAATTTCCCCTGCTGGCGCCTTCCTGCCCACCGATTTTGGAGGGTTTGTGGGGTGTTGCAATGAATTATTTGCCCAGTGCAGAGCATTCCCAGGATGGTGGGGACACAATCCCACTGTCCCGAGCAGAGATGAGCAGTGGTCACCTGGTGCCATCCCTGCTTCCAGAGCCAGGCTGGCTGCTCTATTTCATTTAAAATGCTCCAATAAAAGGCAAAGTGAGGTTCAGGCAGGAGGCAGGGAGGTTTTTCTGCTGGAGGGGCAGCTCCCAGCAACGCCGCCCGCCCGTGGCGTGGGGAGCTGGACACTCAGAGCCCCCGTCCGGGCAGCTCCGCCGGACACTGAGCGCTTTGTGCGGGCTGTCTGCCCGCTCCCTTAAGGGAACTTGACAGATCTTAAAAAAAAAATCAATTTTAAGCTCACATGCCCCAGTGGGTGCCAAAGCCACTTCAGAGAGGCTGAGAGATGGCTGAGTCGACAGGATTTGACTTCCCGAGGTAGAAAGGTGACAAACTCCATCATGAGAAAGGGGCAGCTCAGGGCCTCCAAGGCCGAACCTGCTCCCAGGATCCGGGGCCCGGCGTCATATTGAACCTATTTATCTCTTTCATGGGCCCAAGGTACCACGGGAAAGAAAAGTTGTTCAAAAAAAAAAAAAAAAAAAAAAAAAAAAAAAAAAAAACGCTGGCAGAATTCAAGGGTGTAAATGATGAATTACTTTTCATCAGCTGAAAGGAAACATACTCCGGAACAATACTGAAAGGGAGCAGGAGCATCTGACCTCCTGCTTCAGAGCAGCCAATATCTTCATTCAAGAAGACAACCATGAAATTACACAGAAAATGGGATTGTCATGAACAGCCCCTTGAAATCTCAGTATACAGTCATTACTGCATGGGAAAAAGCCTTCATCCACACATCATAACTTGTAACAGACAAGGGAAGGGGGAAAAAAAAAGCCACCCTGAAAACCGGCCTTGGAGTTACCAGTAGGAATGCAGAAAATATTTGTTGATTCAAACTTTTCCCCTCTAGTCTCCCAAATCACTGTAAACAGACATAACAACACTCTAACCCCAGTGTAAGACCGGCTTTCTGGCCACAGACAGCTCGTTGGAGCTGCTTTGTAAATCAGAAGAGAGGAAGAGAGAGGGAAAACCAGTCTATCACTTTATTTATATTATCTGTCTTTGGTGACTGATTTATCATTTAAGTGCTTTGAGAAGAGAGTCCAGAAACTGTTGTCCAATTAGTGTTGCCCTCTGAAACCATGTACTATAAATATTCGTAATTATCAGAATCGCAAAACAACCTCCACCCGAGCTCCAGAGCCAGGGTAACAACTGATTTTCTGGGTTTGCCTACCAAAGTTTATATTTATCCAAATTAGGCAGAGAACAGAGAGCAAACAAGAGGCTGTTGCTTTATTTGAGAATGAAACCAATCACAGGGAATGAGCAGCCAGGAATATGGGGATAAAAATAACACATTTAACTGTTTATTTCTTTATTCTTGCAGATTTCTACATTGACTTTAATTAAGCTAGCCCTGGGCTAGTGGGCATGGAGAGGGGTGGGGTTTTTTTTATTCCTCTTTTATTTTTTTAATTCCTCATTAGGCTGTTTTTTCCTTGGCTCTCGTGGCTTTAATGACTAGTCCCATTAAATAGGTCAATGGGCTGCTTTTATTTCAAGTTTTATATAGACTCATATTCCTCTGAATCTTAAGCACTGAACACCCTGAGCCTTTCTAGGAAAAATTCTACCTTCCTGCTCTTTTTCTCTTTTGCCCTTCCTCCACAGCAGCTGAGCTGCTTTTTACCTAGGAAGAAGAGCAAATGTTGAGGTTTGAGTGTGGAGAGGAAAAAAAAAAAAAATCTCTGAATTAATAATTTGCTTATTCATTGTCATGAGAAAAAATGTTTTTTAAGTGACTTTTCCTGATGTCAGTCTAGAACAAAAGTTTATGCTCCAGCATTGCCCCTGAGATGGTCCCACCTCCATTTCTGCATTTCCTGAGTGTTTCTGTAACCCAACAATATGAATTGCTGTGGGTGTTTTGGAAATATCCCCTTTTCTGGATGTTCTGGATGTTCAGGAATCTGCTCTTATGGCCAGAAGTCTGCATGGAATCCTTTCTCCTGAGACATAAGGGTGGTGCTGTGGGTTCCTCTGCACCAAAGAAGGGTTTGACTTCTTGAAAATATTTCACACAGAAGAGAGAATTGGCACTGTTGACTCCTCTGAATGTTCCCAGGCTGCCTGAGCTGCTGCACCATGAGCATGTCAGCCCAGAAAATATCCTCTGCTGGGAATTAGAACTCTTCATCTTCTCCCAAGTCTTTATCAGGCCCTTGAAATGCATTTTTTTAAATGCAGTCTTTCACCAAAGTAGCCCATTTTAGCACCGAATTGCCAGCATAAAATCACTAATGTGCCAGAGAAAAATCTGGCAGGAAGGTGGTGTTTGGGGAAAATTGTGGACTTCCTTGGTAGCCACAGGTAGAAACACAGCACTGATGCAGCAAATTAGGTGATGATCAGCTACTCCAAGATTCAAATTCAGGCACCCCTTCAGATACAAATTAAACCATTATTTTAAGTGCAAACTGGGCTAAAAATAATTGGATTCTCAGCTCATATCTCTTAAGCCTGTACTCAAAGCTTCTAAATTAAGAATGGATCAGCCCATTTTGAGTTGTGAGTCCCAGTCTGGAAGGGTCTGTGCATCTCTGCTGCCCCTGAAAGGAGCCCTCGCAGATTTTCCTCCCCAGCCCCGTGCCTCAAGCAAGAGGAGATGGATCTTACCATCAGGCTGCAATTTGTAGAGTAATTAGGACTTTGACTGTGACAACTTTAGCCTGTCAGCAGTCGTGGTTTAGCTCACAGTTAAAATGACAGTGGAAGCTCTGTTGCAGCTACTCCAAATATATCCATATTTTAAGTAGATGAGGTGATACGTGGGTTTGCAGTGATTTGTTTGGATATACAGGGGAGTGTCAAAGGACTCTTTAAACTGGGATTGAATCCATTTGATTGTCTGAAAGGTGATTTTGATTGCCTTTTCCTCCTTTTGGAGCCGGATGGTGATGAGAGCAGCTTTCCAGTGATGGGAAAGAGGGGAATCCCCAAAGTGCAACCAAAGAGTGAGTACAAACCTGTCCCATGCTCTATTCCACATCAAAAGATGTCTTTAATTCAGATTTAAAAATTAGGCAGGTAGGGCTAATCAGGCAATTTCATCACAAAACAGTTTTTAATGCTCCAACAAACTGACCTCAAACTGCACAAAGAGTGCGCAGCTGAAATTTAAATTCCTTTTCTATACAGAGATTTTTTTTTGTATCCTGCCTACGTTTCAGCACACTTTTAAGAGTTGTCATTATCCTAATTATAATTAAGCCACTTGAAATAAATTCGGAGATAGTAAACAGTGTAAAAATATCCAAATAGGGGAGCTGGTCCATTGATTTTATGGCTAAGTTATCACCTCGTGTATAAATGCTACAATTGATAAACAATACCTTTAATTCAGCAGTCAAAATGATGCCATTAACTCGGAAAACTGATGAAAAGAAAATGCTAATGTGAATACCTCTGTTTCTAAGCAGAGTGACAAGAATCACTGCTCCATGTGAGCCAATCCAAAGGCAGATTGTAACTTTTGGCACACAAATCAGTGGTATGGAGGAGGAATTTTCTCCTCATTGCAAAACGCTCAGTCGTTCCTCCTGGAGCAGGGAGTTTTCTATCAAAATCACAAAACCTGAAGTATTAACCCCAGAGGCAATTAAGGGGATTTCCAAGAGTGTCTGGGCCCTGGATGCCAGTCGAGTTTCTAGGTGATTTTTAAATGATGTCTAGAACCCATCTGCATCCTTTGGCACCCACAGCCCTGCAAACTGTCGGGGTTTAGGCGTCTGCCTCGATTCGTGATGGATCTGGTCTGGAGCACAACTAATCGTGACTGACGGCACAAAAAGACAGGTGCAAAAATCAAAGCTCAGGTCCCAAGCCTTGGTCTTGTGGAGCTGGACTTTTAGAGTATTTTTTTCACTTTTACCGGCTCCTTAATTAAATAAAAATAGTTTAGATAGAGCAGCAGAAATCGACTTCTTTGACTGATATGAATCCTGTTTACTCTCCAACTCTGAACTCAGCAGGTTAAGTAATTGGAAGACAGAAAAGTTCCTATATTTCTATTTCCAGCTGGTGGTACACAAAAGGCAGGAAGTTATCTCATTAATGGGGCACCAGCTTTATGCAAATTATAGTAACAAAAAGGCTTCCCTTCATACTTTTCATAAATTACCTAATAAAGTAGGAATAAATGGCCATATTCAAGAGCCTTTGTTGTATTTTTAGCACAAGACTCTTTCTGTTACTGCAAATATGACTAAATGCGCCTTGTTCAAAAGGGGTGTTTATGAAATAAGGCCACTCAAAAGCTTTTATTCCTTAACAGCCTTCAGTTACTTTTATGGCACAAAATTAACATAATTAGTCACAGAGAATAGATGACATAAGCAGCGTGCCATGCACAAAAGGGGAAACCAGTATCTAAGGAAGGTATTTTGAGAGATCAAAAATTTTCAAAGTGCTCAATACTAGAAGGTCCTTTTTATTTGTGCACAGCCTTAAGATACTTTCTTACTCCGTGAAATTCCCATAATGAGATGCAGCAGACAGATGACATTAGCGATGAGCCATTAGAAAGAGGTCAGTTTCCTCTGAAAGATAGTCACTGTTCCTGCTCGTCATTAATTTGCAGCTTCAAAGCAGCGAGCATATGATAGTCTGGCATGTTAAGCAAGTTGCAGTTATCTTTAAATAACCATTTTTTTCCAGTTATTAGAAGCTAAAGTTTTTAAACTTCTGACTGAAAGCAAAATTAAAGCACGCAGCAGTGTAAAAAGGCTACGGAGAGATTAGAAAAAGGAAATCAAATGTGTTTTAGAAATGAAGTTAGCTTTTCCCCGGGGAAAGGCTGCCTTAACTTTGAGTCCGAGAATTTGGGGTTGCATATCAGCCTCAGAGACTTGATTGCTTGCTGGCAGAGGAGACAAAACTCACTATTTTTAGCTGTTATCTTCTCTTGGTTAACACGCCCTGATGGAAAGGGCAGAAATGCACAACTATGGGAACAACATTTACCAAAGATATCCAAGGATCTTCAACAAGGTGAGATCAATGCATCTGCTGCCCTCATGATTTGGTGGGAGCTTTGGTTGCATCTCTGCTTTGGCAGTGAAATATTTTTGGGTATTACAAAAAGCTTGAGGGCTCAGATCTTGTCTCTCCTTAGGGAGCGAGCAGAAGGGCAGTGCAATAGGAAGGAGGCAACTCTAAGGTGTAGCATGGAAATCTTGGTGCAAAAAGATTTGTCATGGCCCCAGATTATGTCAAATGTCCCAGTAGGTACCAGCAAACCCTCTTGTTTGGGGGGATTACCTGATTACATGATGATGCATAAACCCACTGAATTAAATTCTAATTTATAATAATGGTTATAGGGCTAAGGAATACTTGTGATTTCCTCAAATCAGCATTGACTCCAGTAACTCTGGCACATCATAAATCCACTGGCAATGCCCTCCTCCATTCACCATTGTCCAAGCTGCAGGACTTGGCTTAAACCAGGATTGCTTAAACCAGAATCCTCCTGAGGCTTCACCCTCGGCAGCCTCAGCATCAAGCAGGATGTGAAGACCAGAAGTGAAAGGTATTGTTGGTTTCTCAGACTTCAAATTCTTGTGTTTTGTCATTTTCAGCATCTGTGTCTGCCATCATCAATAATTTCTATCAGTACCAGTCCACCAAAAGCAATTCTGGAAGATGGATACAAAGGGGATGTGCTGCAGATTAAAACTGAAAGCTCCAAGTTATTCCCTGCCATTCCTGTAGTAAAAGCAAATCAGCAGCAAGGAAAGGAACACAGCAAAAGGAGATGCTGGCAATTCCTCCATGCCACGTTTCAGAATGGATGAGATCTGCTTTAACTATTAAGAATCTATAGAAACAGGATGAGAGAATTATGAATTGGATGCTCTCGTTAAGGTCTAGCTCAGTTTAATTAAAACACGAGCAATATCTATGTGCATTTGTGCACGCAAACTCTGCTTTATATATCACACACACACAAACCAATATATAAAAAAATAAGCACCCTTGCTCATTATACCTAAAGTTTTGCTTTAAACACAGGGCTTTATACATTATTTTAAACACATTTTTAACACATGTTAATAATATTCATGCTGGTGCTTTGAAAAATCTGCGAGATGTGGTTAATGAAGAGAAACTGCAGCATAAATTGCATGTAAAATATGCAATCCACAACACCATATTTTTTCTCAAGCTGCAGTTTTTTTTTACATTAAACATCTTTTAGCTTGTTTGAATTTATTCCCTATTGTTTATAAAGAGCATCATCAGCCACCACTGCTTGAAACAACTACAAGTAGTAAACCAGGCAATCTTCTTACTTTAATAAGATTCTTTGGTTAAAAATAGATTTTAAGTCTATCTCACATTAAAGGATGTAAATCCTAATGAAATTGCACAAAATGTTTCTCATTTTCAAGGGTTAT
The DNA here is from genome assembly GCA_009741485.1 of Malurus cyaneus samueli. NCBI lineage: Eukaryota > Metazoa > Chordata > Aves > Passeriformes > Maluridae > Malurus > Malurus cyaneus. The sequence goes on from CM019220.1 coordinate 1,434,143, forward strand.
TTTCCATACAACCAAATACTTTTTTTTTATTATTATTTTTCCCTGAAATTTCACCATAGAAAATAGCCAGAGGGATTTTTGGTTTTTTTTTTTGGGCTTGCATTTTTATTCTTTTTGTATTTTACCCCACACTCTTCTTTGAAAACGCGAACAATTCTACTTCATTAGCTTTTATTTTTTAACTTGAAATTTTGTTTTCCTAGATATTTACCATTCCCACTCTCCTCTTTTATTCTGTCTCCAATTTGCCCACATCTTTCTTGACCTGGGTATTTAATGACCACCAGGTATTAACCAAGATCAAGGAATACAGAAAAATATTCCACATTACTTCAGGTTTTATCCATAGGCTTCCTGAAGCATTATGACATCCTTTTTCTTCAGTATCATAGCATTTAAGATTCTGATTTTTGGAGCTGTCCTAGAGAACATCCTGCATTCTGTACTTAACACCCTGGTGACTCTTAAATAACCATAAAAGGTGTATTTTTCCTTCTTTAATTAAATGGGAATTTTAAATGGAAATTTTCTCTGATTTAACGAGGCTTTTTGAATTTTAGTACTACAATTTAATGTATTGCTGTTTACAGCTCTGGGGTCCTCAGATGGGAAAGATTTGGAACTTCTGGAGAGGGTTCCAAGGAGGGCCATGAAGATGATGAGAGGGGTAAAACACTTCTCCTGAGGAGAAGCTGAGAGTTTGGGAATGCTCAGCTGAAGAAGGGAAGGATCCAGGGAGAGCTCAGAGCCCCTTTTGGGGCCTGAAGGGGCTCCAGGAGAGCTGGAGAGGGACTGGGGCCAAGGGATGGAGGGACAGGACCCAGGGAATGGGGTCACACTGCCAGAGGGCAGGGATGGGTGGGATATTGGGAATTGGGAATTGTTCCTGAGAGGGGTTGGGATGGAATTCCACCCTTGGATCCCTGGCAGTGCCCAAGGCCAGGCTGGAGCACCCTGGGACAGTGGAAATGTCCTTGTTGATTGTAGGGAGAGTGCAGCAGAGGATCTTAAACCATCTGATGATTCCCTGTACTGGAATTCTGATTGGTGAGTGGATGAGGAATTTTCAGTTCCAGTTTTAACTTTTGGTGTCCAGAAATCTGTTGAACCCTTCTCATCCACAGGAGATGAGTTAGCACTCGGAAATCAATCCAGGCTTTTACAGCTTAAAAGATTAGCCCACCACACGGAATCATTCCTCTTTATTATTGCTGTTTTTATTAACAAAAATTGCTGGCAACCCCAAGACTGTAATTTCTGTCAGAATCCTACTGTGATAAAACCTCTAACATGGAGACAGGGACTCTGCCTCAAATAATTTGGTGAAAAACGAGGCACGATATTGAACATGGCAAGGAATGAGTGGTGACTTTGATTTGCAGATCACCCAGTCAATCACTTTACATTTATATCATACATTGAGATTTCTGTTCCTTTCAACAGATCTCAATTATTTAAAGATCTGTGTCAATAAATGAGCATGTGATTTCTGATTGCCCCTGTGGAAGTCACAGATTAAAAATGGATAAGATTGGGTAGGACTGGATAGGATTTATGGATGAGGGGAGGAGTGGCAGAGAGAGGGTGGATAATAAAGAGGGAGAGGTGCAACACCCTGAAGGTAAAGCTGTAAAAATGTGTAAGGACAGGCAGAAAGGGATGGTCAACCCCCAGGGTTTGTACAGTTCTTACAGCAAAGGAGAAGGAGGAAATCCCTTGGGTGAGGAATGTCACTGAAATTTTCATTGAATTGGTTTCGAAGCCTGAAAATCTTAGTTGGTAGAGGAGCATAAACAATTTTATTTCTGTTGGTTTTGGCTTATGAAATTGTTGTTCTTGATTCCATTTCCCCGTCAGCACAAGCTGTGCACTTTCCAAATTCATATCAAATTTCCCTTTCACCCAAACACCTTAGAGCTGGTGAAAGAGCAGAGGCCAAATTAATAATTTTAGATTTGAGTTGAAAGCCATCCAGGGTGAAATTTGACTGTGGTTTTGTGTTGCTCCTTTCTCTGATTCCCTGCTTGAACTGTGCTTGCTTTTCCTCTCAGGTGTGAATTTCAATGTACAAAACACTGCTTAGAGGAGAAACAAACTGCATCACGTTACCTACCTTTATTTTTTGGTACTGCAAACTGAGTTCTTTTTGCATTTTCCCTATGAGTTGCTGATTTATTTGGAATCTTTAAAATAGTTTGGGACAACCCTGAGGCTTGTAGCTATTAGCATGGAATCGTGGAATGGTTCTATGTCCTCTTCCATGGTCAGGGACACCTTCCACTCTCCCAGGGTGCTCCAATCTGGCCTTGGACCCTTCCAAGGATCCAGGAGTAGCCACAGCTTCTCTGGGAAACTCCAAAGGTTCTTTTCCGGGCTCAACAACCCCAACTCTCCCAGCCTTTCCTCCCAGCAGAGCTGCTCCATCCTTGTGATGATACTGGTGCCTCCTCTGGATGTTCCAGCAGCTCTGTGTCCCTCCCGTGCTGCTCATCTCCATGTCCAGCATTGTGATTCACCCCAGAAACAGAGCTGATTTTAAGATTGCAACCAGATCTTAAGCTCTATACCTCCCTCAGGATCATATTTGAGTTATTTGACCCTTTTTACTATTTTTGGGTTGCAGAGTAACACTCTCAGCCTCCAAATTATCACTTTGTGAAAGAAAGAAAATGAGTCTTTATATTTTCCTCTCAGTTAAGGAAGGGAATGGGTGCTAAAAGCCATAATTCATAAATAGGTGGGGAAAATTATTCCTAAGAATCCCAACTTTGTCCTTTAGCTCAGTAAAGCACCTGCCCAGGTGTGAGCATGTTTTAATGGTCTGTGGCATCAAACACAGCACAAGCAGCTCAGAATTCCCTGTTTCCCCCACTCATGGTGGGGTTTGGTGCTACAGCAGAAAAAAACCCAAAAGAATTGGAAGAAAAATCCCATTAATGCCGGCTGCTCTAACACAAAACCGGATTTCATTTTTAGATTTCTATTTTCTACTTTAATTATATAAATCTGAACATACTTTCGAGGTTATGAAATAAGAGCCGGGAAGCCAGTTATTTTTCATCATTTATTTTTAAAGCAAATTTATCTTTGAATTGTCATCTGTTAAAATTCCTGAGGAGCAGACCACAAATGAGTACAATATGAACACGATTTTCCATGCCAGCCCAATTCAAGTAAAAGATGTAAAGATTTTTTTGGGTTTTTTTAAGTTTTCCTTTGAAAACTTCCACCAAGCACAAAGTGTGACCAGTTCCACCTAAGCAATCCCTTTCCAAGTTTACAGGGTTTATGTGCACACTTGCACATGTACATAAAAATAATACAAAAATAAGCCATTTATTTGCAACATAAACTCAATTAAATCTTCAATTTAATGGATTTTGAAAACTTGAAATGTTCTGCAAAGGGAACAGCCATGGCAACACAGGAAAAAGTTAAAAAATGCTGTCTTGGAAATGACACAGAGGAGGCTCCTCAGAGCTTCCTTTCCTTTGTGGTAACGGCCTAACATGAAACACCTTGATAAGAAAACTTTAAATTTTGTTTCACATTTTGGACTTCTAAGAATTTGGGATCTCTGGTAATTTCTGGGTATTTTGCTTTGTTGCTACAGGATCCTCTTCTGTCTCAAGCCCTCCAA
>CM019220.1:1437797-1461377 GCA_009741485.1 Malurus cyaneus samueli
AGTCCTGGTCATCAACATGTCACAATATATCAAGTCCTGGCTGTCCTATGTGGATGAACCCTTTCTTCTGAAGCTGCTAAAAACTGAAATGTTAGAAATTCCATTCTCCAAACTCTTCTAGAAGCTTAATGAACACTTTGGTTAAAAATGAACATGTTTGTTGCCACAAGTTGCTCACTTTGTTCTGCTGAAGAGCTTTGGAGCCAACCAGTGGCATCTCCTCAAGCCAAGGTTTATCATACCCAGGGTTTGATTTTCAGCACAACCATGAGGCCTTTTTCCTACACAAATTGTAAACAATATCTATGTAAAATACCTATTTTTAATAATTCTTTTTTAAATAATAAGTCAAACCTAGAAGTATCTCACTTGGCCAAGTTTTCTCACCTTTGGATCTGCTTTAAGTTAATTCTGTGCAAAATATGATCTTTCTAGTCAAGAGTGTCTTCTCCAAGGATATTTTGCTTCTTTTCAGGCCACTAAAAGTGTTTTTGCTTTCTGACAGAGAAAGAATAATTATAACTACAAAGTATATCCTCATTCTTCCTTTGTAGCTTGCAAATTTGGCACCTAAGCTATGCAAAAAATGATTGATTTTGGAGAGCTTGGTGAAGGATTCTGATCCTGATATAGAGAGGAAGGAATACAAGTAAAACAAACATTTATCACTCTGCATCTTTCATACCACGTTTAGCTCAACTGTGATTTAAACCAGTGCATAAAAACCCAAAATTGGTCTTTGAACAGCAAAGCTGAGCTGAGCTGCAACAATGCTGTGAACATTGTTGGGATGTGTTGGAACAAAAGAACTGAACATTCATTCTTGGCCTCCTCTTTCAAATTTATTCACTTCTTGGTGTATTTTTTTGTGAACTCTGATGGACTGAGCCATCCTTATCTATCTCCAAAGGGCTGCAGTGACAACCCAGTGCTCTGATTAAAGGGTTCAGGGTTTATTTAGTTGCTTTTATCATGCTTTGGATTCTCTGCTGCTAAATATCCTCACTTGAAGCCAGAATCCACACTTGCAGGTCTCCATCTAACCAACCTTTTGGGACAAAGCAGAGTTCCTGAAAGCTTAACCCCAAAATACTGCAGCTCAATTATGAATTGGACAGGGAAAGGAAATTGGAAGGAGCAACTGAAGGTATTTTACTCTTATGAGTTAGTACACAAATACAGATTTATAGCCTACATATGTGTTTTGTTTTTACTGATGGCTGTAACTAAGGACACCTGTAAGTCAGGGGAAAAGAGAGAGAATGAAAATGAAAGGGAGGGAAAATGTAATGATATGCAGCATTTCAGAGCTGATTTGGAGTCTGTTATGGGAGTCTTAAAAACTTGTTTTTCTTTTCCTGGAATACCTGTATCATTTAGCTGGTGTGCCTTAGTGTAAAGTATGAAATATAATGATTTTTCTTAAAGATTCTTACAGTGTTTCCAAAGGAAACGTTGAGCTAAGTGCAGAATTTGTGGGATCAGTTAGCCTATTAATAATGATCCTTTATGCTGGCATTGGGAAATCCACGTTCCCTCAGCTAGTTCAATAAAGCAATTAATATCAATGAATGCTGAAGAAAGCAAATCTCCGTTCACTTTTGTCTGGATTAGTTAACAGAAAAAAAAAGAAAAAATCCCATCCTTCTCCTGAAGTATTTAACCTTCTCCTAGGAAGACATGCTAATGAAAGGTAAATAAAATGTTCTGCTTGACATGTGTTTGCCATTCATTCCTGCTCCTCGTGTCACACGCTTTCCCTCTTCCAGGATGATCCACGTTTTTAGTTTTTTTTTCCTCTGGAAATCCTCGCTGTGGTTATTTTGCTTGATCCATCCCTTCGTGCCAAACCTGTCGTGTCATTCTCCCTCAGCTGAATTTCATTACGGAGGGACTTCACCTCCAGAGCTCACAGATAATGCATCTCGGAGCTGAAATCCGCCACGTGGAGGATTCCTGATTTCCTTGGCACCGTGTTCGAGCCGGGGGCAAACGCTTCTCCTGGTTCAGGGAATATTTCTGAAGCTGTCCACTCAAGGAGAATGAAGCTCTGTCGAGGGAATGGGTGTGGTTTCACTGACCTCATCCCCCAGCCATGAATTTGTGCATCCAGGCTTTGTAGATCGAAATTTTTGATACAACAGAGTCGTAAAACCGCCCTGAACTTTCCCCACGTTTGGCTCCGTTATCTGAGATTTCACACACAAGCAGTAAAAAATAAAATAAAATAAAATAAAAGAGCTTAAAAGATTTTTATCTCAGAGCAGCCAAGAAGTGTGGTAATAAGGTAAAGGCTGAGAAGCATTGTTGGCATAAGAAATCCCCTCCTTCCCCTGGATTTATAACACACCCAGTTTAGTAAGAACTGGCGCTGCTGAGCATTTTCTGACAGTGTTGGGATAAAATATTGCAAAAGGCAGAGAGGCCAAGTCTCACACCTGAGGAATAAGACACACTTCATTCTGCCCACGGAGAAACCTAAATCAAACCTGCACGTTACTACAACACAATTACTCCTCTCTTAGGAGCTCCGACTGCACAGGGCTGAGGTATAAAACTTGTGATTTTGGTACACTGGAAGAGTTTATTAACCCCTCAAGTATTTATATGGTCCCTGCTTTTGGAGGGATAGGCTTTTAAAGTTTACTAGGAGTGTTCCAAAGGGAAGTAATAGAGTGTGATGCCATGGGTGTGAGGCCAAAGCAGCTTTGCAACGGAGTTTAATTTTTGAAAAAATAAAGAAAACAAGATGTGGAGCATTGGATTGCTTTTCCTGTCGTCAGTGTGTGCTGTGAGACCCCCCTTATGCTGCAGTGAGGAATTTTGTTTCATGAGAGGATAGACTTTGCATGTTTGGGACATTCTGTGGAAGGCTGGGGCTGCTCTCTTGCAGAATCACAGAATCATTAAGGTTGGGAAAGACCTTCAAGATCATCAAGCTGTGCCAGATCCCCACCTTGTCACCCAGCCCAGGGCACTGAATGCCATGTGCAGTCATTCCTTGGACACTCCCAGGGATGGGGACTCTACCACACTTTACATTTTGCATTCCTTTATTCGCATGTGAAATCTGTATCTTGCCACCATCACTTCTCCTTTTGCCTTGCTGTTATTAATAAAAAAAATATATTTTTATAAATAAACTATCTAAAGATACACAAATAGAAGGAAAATTTTGGGGTGAGATGTGACAGAGTCTCACAAGAAAGGAGCATGAAGTATGAACATGTGCGTGCTGGTACTTTTTTGCGCTCATTTTTTTCATTCTTTTTTTTTTTCCTTTTTTAAAGAGCTCATATTTCACTCCACACATATTTCAGATCCCCTGTCTCCTGTTCTTATCATGACTTTAATAGTTCATTTCCATCCCACACTCTGTGTTGTGTTACTTTTCTCATGTACCCTGTTTCATACCTCCAGTGAAAGCAGAAGAGAAAAAACAGAGACACCGAGTTCAAACCTCATATTCCATTTATTATTACGACTGTGGGAAGCTTAACTTGAAAAAGGAAATTTTATCGGGAGATAAGAAATAGAAACAGACATAATAAGGCAAGAGTTTAATTGAAAAAGTGGTAACTGCTCTTGCATTTTTGGGGTGTCATTCACAAGAAGACTACAGATGCAGCTGCTCAATTTTGTTGTTTTATTTTTTCATAAAATTGGTGTGGATTTTTTTGTTGTTGGGGTTTTTTTTTCTGTTTGGTTGGATTTTTTTTATTTGTTTGTTGTTGAGGTTCTTTTATTTGTTTGTTTTTGGGTTTTTTTTTACAGTATTAATATTGCAGGATATGAAACATAATATTAAAACCCCCAATATTTTGCTCCTGATTCAGTCAAACCTAATAAAAATTTCAGTCTGTCGTCATGAATGGGAATATTTCATTTCTTACCAGCTTGACAATCATATGGGCTGGCTTATGGTGATACTTTTACAGACTTGTAGCCGAAGTTCTTCATCCTTTCCTTCCCTGGTAAAAACTAAAATTTGATGTTGGGTTATAACTTTTTATGATGATCAGCCCAGCAGAGTTATTTTAACGTGGAATGGAGGTTCTGTTACTTAGGGAAACTTTGTGGTGTCTGACCATGAAACTGCCATCGGATTTTCGGTTTTTGCTCAGGTCCTGACAGCTCCAGGGAGAGGTTTAACGTGGCCACTCCTTTCCTACTCCACAGAAAATCAAATAAATTATTCTCTCATATGGACAAGGACATGGCAGCTCCTCTCTGGCAGATCTGGGTGAGTAACAGCATCCTTTTTGGACAGGTAACCCTACATGGTCTCTAAGAGCCCATCAAAGATATAATTTGGGGATTGGCTGATTTTTTTTATTTTTTGAGCCACTGAGGATTTAGGGTGCCCCAAGTGTTGGATATATCTTGATGTTTTCCTCTTGCAAACTGGGAGTAACTTCCTTTAATCCTTCCCAGAACAGTGTAGTGGATGAACACAGCTCAGTTTTCCAGTTTTCTACTTGGGCCATGTCTTGAAAAATATCTTTATTCCTTTTAGCCTGGAGGCATTTGCATTTCCAGCCCTGCTGGAAATCAGGGAACAGTTTTGGCTTGAGTGCAGACAGAAACAAACACCATGTACCATTTTCTCCTTGCCCTGTGACAGCTCTGGTGAAAATTGCAGCTCCTGCCTGATGGAACAAGTTTAATCTCAAGCAGAAAAGAAAAAAAAGAGCCAAACTTTTAAAATTGCCTAGTACTGTAAAAAAAAGTATCCTGCTGCACTAAACATATTTTTAAAGATGCATTTATGCTGATTTCAGATAAAAATGTGCCAATAGAAGTAAAATAACCTCCTGCAGATAATACAGGTAGCCACAAACTTTGGCTGTCCTCTAATTCCCAAACACTTATCCCCACATACACTTCCTGTTCCCTGACTCCTGTCAGCTGGAAAAGTCATTATCTGAAGGGAGAGCTTTGCATCTGTCAGCTGGGAAAGTGATTACTTAAATTGATAGCAATAGCAGTGGTTTTAGTTTGAAATGGCCAGCTATGTGGGGGTTTCATTTTTATTTTTCTTTTTTTTGGGGGGGAGGGAGGAGAGTGAAGTTGTTCTTATTTATTAATTTTATTGTTGTGAACATCAAAGAATGAAAAACCTGAACATCTCAGCTTCTTGCTGACACTCGGATGGGCGAACTTTGGAGATAAACTGGCCTGGACAAAATAGATGAGAACGATTTTTGGAGGGTGTTCATTGAATTTGAACAATCCCACTAATAACATAAAATGGTTATTTGCTACCCTTTCCTTTGTGCCTCCTCTTTCAAGTTGTTTTTTCTCCATCATTTTTTATCCTGACACAGAGGAGGGAATCACATACTGCTGGGGCAAGCACCATCCTGGAGACACACTCCTTGTCCTTTAGAGTGGGTTTATACTGAAGTTTTAATGCTTCAGAATAAAAGCTGATAAGAATTGGGAGCACCCTAATTAAGTTGAGTTGATTGCAAATTGATGTCTCCTTACAGGAATTGAAGCCACCTCCTCCCCCTTGCCCAAATCATCTTTTCAGTTCTGTGAATTGCCTTTAATTGCTACGAAGGACATCATAAATATCTGGTTCTTCCAAAAAGTTATCGCTCAAAGTCTCCAAGTTTTCTTTAAAAATGTAGGCCAGCTCCAAAATGCTCAAAAGTGTGACTTCACTGAATGCTCTTAACATCCATATTTAGTTCCCAAATAAGTAGCCTAATTTTCCGTAACACTGTGCAATCAGTAAGTCTCATTGACCTCACTGAGTGTCTGCCTTCTCAGCAATTCCAAAAAAGAAAGCAATTTATTTAGAAGTCAAATAGAGAGTCTTCACTTGTTCATATTTTCTGAAGAATGTATTTTTTAAAACGTATTGAACTTTCTCTGTTCGTGTGTTCTTTGAGGGACAGAGACAGGATGAATAATTTTTATGTGTTTATCTTCAGATACTTTTATATTATTTTATTCTAAAAGGATATTAATCTTTTATTAGATTTGAATAACATGAGAAGATTGAGATGTCTTGGGCTGTGTCGGAAATAAAAGAACAGTTGTCTCCACCATCCTGTTGTGGATTTGGCTTGGAAAATGCTTTATGTGGAAATTTCCATCCTCTTATTTCAAATGGATTCAGAATTTAAATGATGGAGCAACCTGGTTTTGGACTCCAATGCTGTCTGAATGTCTGGTCCTTTGAGTTTTGTTATTTTGACTCTTATCTCCCATATTTTTATAACCTGAATAACTTGTTGTCAGTTCATTATTGAATGAACCATTTATTATCCTGAGACCTGCTACACAAACACAGTTAACAATCCTGTTATTTATCCTGTGAAATATCACAAACTGTTATGAGTATTTTATTAAACATGAGGCATCTCAATAAATCTCATGATGGATCTAATTCGTAACAAAAAATGAACCACGCAAAGTTCAGAATATATTCCTGTAATACTTTTTCCAGACAGGAGACCTGAATTTTAACTCCTCCCTGGCAATCAGAGGGTGACAGAGTTATCTGGTATTTCAACTTATGTGCTGGAGTCTTTTGTTTCACTAATACTCGTCAAACTTCACACTCAATGAGTCCTCCCCTGCTCCTACATTTCTTATTAAAGCTCTGTTTCAGGTATTTTTTTTCCATTAGAAACCACGGTGAATTTTCATTAAAACAATAAAGAAAAGCTTTTCAAAAGCGAACCCATTTCCCAAGGCTTTGGGAAGGTCTTGTGCCTTTGCCTTGAACCTTGAAGCCGGGCGAGGTGAACCTTCGAGGCGGCTCTGTGCAAAGGAAAAGGGGGAATGTGCAAGTGAAACCGGCTCGGAATGCGCAGCCCCGAGGCTGAGAAACATTTTGAAATGTTAAAAAAGGTCCCTCTCCACCTGCACGGTGCTCTGCAGCCTCCCAGGGTGTTCTTCTGGAGGTCCCCAAGCATTCAGGGATGAAAAGCTTTGTAATGCCTGCAACAGCTGTGCTCCAGAGCTTGCAGCTCTTTGCTCCTGGTGTAAATCCCGACTCACAAACCCCGAGGGGGCGGCGATCCCTTGGTAGCCCTTGGCTGAGTGGATCCCATGTCCTTCCAGAGGGGATAGGGGATGGAATGCCCATGGCACCAGCAGCAGTTCAGGCTCAGGACCAGCACTGATAGAGCTAAAAGATGATGGCTCAGACTGGAAGCGTGCCTGCTCTGATGCTCATTTTGTATTCCCAGTGTCATCTTCCATCTCCTTTTCCATTTCTCTCCAAATATCAAGGTTTCAACCCATTTCTCTAGGAGAAACACTCAACTCCTTTACACTGAGCCAACCAGGACTTCCCTTTCATTTTGGCTGATTTTTATTTGAGGGTCTCCAGAAAGCTGTATACAATTGTCCATAAAATGCTAATACATCTCTTGAGTTTTCCTATGATTGTTTATTACCATGAGTTTTTTAGGACAATAGGAATGGACAATTCTGACGTGCTGCTGTACATTTTCCTAACGAGTCCCCTCTCCTACAGCTTTACATCATCTTTCCCATGTTTCCCTCTCATCCAAAGCATTGCAGGATGATACCAAGCCAGGACACTTATGCTTGTGTCCTCTTTGCAGAAATGAAAATGATTTCCTCGAGTGTGAGAGCTGGAAGATCTGGGGAACATGGAACGTGGAAACATGCAGCATCTGCAGCATCATGAAATACCTGCTTATTTTACACCTAGGCATTGTTGCAGAAAGCCCTTCTGTTAAATACTGCTGGACAGGGGGGATGGGATGGGATGGGATGGGATGGATAAGGATGGGTGATGGGATGGGATGGGATGGATGGGATGGGATGGGATGGAAGGGATGGGAGGGAGGGAGGAAGGGAGAAGGGGGGAGGGCGGGAGGGGGGGGTAGGGCAGGAGCCTACAGAAGTCAAAAGAAAAATGTTGAGATGAGCATTTGGCATCTTATGAAGCCCCTTTTCAGCCAGGGGATGTCACAGAATAAAGGAATATTTGCTTGTAGGTTGTCCCTAATACACCAGGAGGTACTTCAGTGTCTTCATATCAGGGAAAGATTATATTGCCTACTGCAAGCAAATTAAATATTTCTATCAAACTCAAAATTAAATTGAAACAATTCCAGGAGTGTCGCGTTCCAACCGTAGGGAACTGCGAGGAGTTCTTTTAAAATGGATGGTCAAAAACGAAATAAGTCAAACGAGACAAACTTTGTATCTAGAACCATTTATTGGTAACCCGAAACGGAGAAGAAGTAGTTGCCCACTAAGGGGGCTGGAAAGACAGCAAAAGGAAAATGGAAAGGGTGGGTAAAGGAGGGAGAGGGAGAGAGCGGGCGTTACCACCAGTAGGACCGGGGGGTGCGTCGGCGTCCACGTGACGGGGTGAGCACTGCTGCCGGAGGAGAGCGGCTCAGGGAGAGGAGCGGTTCCCTGGCGATGGCTGCTGGACACACGTGAGTGGACACTCCCACAGTGGCTCCAGGACCCTGGGTGGAGCAGCGAGGATCCGCGGCGGGCGAGGTCGGAGGCAGGCAGGTGGCCAGGGAGGACAGCGGAGGCTGGGTCAGCGAAGGGGAGGCGAGGCAGACCACGCAGGCTTGGAGGGCAGATGGCGTCCTGCCGAGCGCACGTGGTGGGCGAGCAAGAGCCAATTCAACCCCCCGAACCACCCCAGTTCACTCCGCCGCCACACAATTCCGCACGGACTCATGGCGCAGTTTATTTTTATAACCTCTGGCTCCTCCCAAAGTCTGCCTGCTGACCAGGACACCATTGGTCCAGTCCAGCTCTTCCATTGGTGGAGCCCTTCCACCATCCCATTGAGAGAGATGTCTCTGGGGAGAGCAGTGTCTCCACGAACCGCATGAGGTGTTGCCAGGCGAAATCCCCCCCAGAGACAAGGCTTCCCCCATCTCCTGTTTGCCTCCTGCAGGCTGCACGTGTGCACCCTCCCCCCACATGCCTCTGACAGGCAGTGTTGAGGCAAACCAAGATTAAAATGGCTCCTCACAAGGAGGAAAAGGGGAGAGATGCTGCAGGTGAGATAAAGATTCTTCATATTAGTCTTCAGTGTTTTTTAGTTTTTTGCTTCCATGTGATTTGCTTCCATGTGATTTCCATTTCTTTGTGATACCAGGTGATAGCAATGACCATATGTATAATTCCCTAGCTTTTGTCTTCTTTCTTCTTGTGGTTCCTCGATTTGATCCAGTTCTGAGCTTTAATGAAAATCCTTCCTTTCCTGGACTCTTGACTCTTCTTCGAGTGTTAGAGGATAGATTCTGGTATTTTCTTATACTTACATGCATACATAGGGAAGACTTAATTTTACCACTTTAAATGTATTCATTTTATGTAAACTAAACTTTTTGGAAACTAATAAACTGAACAAGGAGAGCAGACTGGATTGGGGGTTAATTAAAAGGGCATCACATACAGCCGCTTTAAGTGAACGATGGGAAGCAAATGGACTTCCCCACCTCGACAGTTTTGACAAATGGTAAAGTGCAAAAATGGACAAAAAAGCATTTCTTTTTCTAATTCATTTATATTTCAGCACTTATGAGTTTGTCTGTATAATGTAAACCCACATTTAATGGCTGTTGTCTGCAATTTGTGAGGCTCTGCTGTAGTCAAGGGCTGCAGAGATGCTCAGGGGAGGCAGGGCCAGGCATTTCCATGGACCTGGGATGGAGGGGTTGGCAGATGCTCTGGAGTGATCACAGCATCTCCTACATCCTCTGATTAACAGGATAAAATTCAGTTGAGTTGAGTGAAAATCACTCCTGAGCAGAGAGGAAAACGAAAGGAGATTGTTCTTTCTATCAGCTCAAACACAAATTGCCCTGTGATCACCGCGAGTTCGCAGAAGATAACTCCTGTTTCATGTGGCATCTCACCATGGAATGCACTCCTGGACTCAGGCCAGATTAAACAGCTGAGTGGCTCTGCCTTCAGATCCAGAGGCGCAGGAGAGCAGGGAAATAACTCTCCAATGTCAGAATCTATTTTCTGACTTTTAGCAGTAGCTAACGTTTTGTGATATATATACACAAGCCCATATAATGAAACAGTTTGTTTTATGAGGCTACAAGGACGTGTGTGGGGAAGAAATATGATGCATTTTAAAAATTCGTGGCAATGGAGATTATTCATACTTTATGTGGTGTTTGAAGATAATATTTGTAATGTTTGTTGCTGTTGTGCTGTGCAGAATGAGCATTGGTGTTGCTTAAGTGACATCACTGTGGATCAGGGCCATCAACTGACTCGCAGAATTTCTGATTTTTATCCTCTCTGGTTCTACCACAAGAAGGGTCGGGGAGTGGAGAGTTGGTTCTGAGTTTTGGGGAGTTGTTTTGAAAATTCTTCTTGATTTGGTGTTTTGCAGTGTAATTGAGGGAGGTTCAAAGGTTAAGGGACTTGGTAAAGCCACCAGTGCAATAATTTGCCAAAAAATTTTCCAAATCCCTCATTTTTCTGCCACTGTCAGGCCACAAAAAGTACACTTTTTCTTTTGTTCAAATTAGTTGAGAAGAAAGTTAAGGTTTTTATTGAATCAGGCTGTAACTTCTGAACTCTTTCACACTTCCCTTAGTTTTTGGTTTTCCTTTGGAGCAGAAGGTTACCATCCAACAGACCAGGGCCAGGCACACATACAAAATTTAGCAGGTTGTTTCCTACCTCATTTTCTGGGGTAAAGTGAAGCTGTACCCATGAGTTTCACCTGGACATTCAGAAGGTCTGAGTTTCCCATGACTGGAATAATCTGCCACAGGAATATCTGTGCTAAATCCTCAAGGACAATTCAAATGGATGAAAATGTTTTCTGGTGTGTTAAAATAATGCAGGCATCCAGTAATACATGATAAGTCATGCAATGCATTAAAACCTACAAAAAAAATAAAAATCCAGACAGCTATAAAATAATTGGGAGGTTCTCTTTCTTGCCGTGAAGATCATCAATACACAGTAAGTCTCTTAAAGACCAGTGTTTAAATTATTAAGGCTGCCAGTTTAATGAAAAAGTAGCAGCTCAATTCAATAATTCATGGCAACAATTTGAGGCAAAGCACACAAAATATTTTTAGCATGTGTCTCAAGAACAGTTCGACACAGGATCGAAATATGCAATGCTACACACAGGATGTTCTTATCTGTTAGGTCTGGTAGAGGGAATAAACATTTTTTCCTGATGAGAAAATCAAAGTTTTGTGCCATTTCAGTGAAGTCAAGTTGACACCTGCAGAGAAGCAAGCCATGACATTTTAGCTGACTGGCTTTTTCCCCCCGCTCCTCCAGTTGTGGTTTGTTTCTTCGTTTTATTTACCCTGACAGACAAAAGAAAAACAATGAGATGAGAATTTGGCATATTTTCCTCTTCCCCCTTTTCTTTTTGACCATGAAATAAGTAGCTTATACCTTATTCTTTAATATTAATATTAAAGCACACTGTCCCCCTTTTCTCGTTTTCCCCCACTCTCTGATGGCTCAGACATTGGTGCATTATCAAAATAATAAGCTTCAGGCTTTATAATAAGAGATCTATTTTTATATCATTCTGCCTGAGCCAGGAAGACCCTTAAAAAAAATATGAATTTAGGATCAATAATATTTATGGCTCCATTTATAAGGCAGAAGTCAAAGGCATGTATAATGCTGGATTTATTAAGGGAAATTGCGCTGGGGATTTTGTTTACTGGCCTCTAATCCTACCTCGACTTTTTAACATCTCATTTTGTCAGGAAAACATAAGTTGCAGGTGTTCATAAATGTAAACTGGCACATTAAGAAGCTCACAAATTGTATCTGCTGTGACCCAATATTGCAGTATAGGGTACCCTTCAGTGGGGCTTTTCCTGCCTGTGTGTTATTTTTGTTAACTGTGGGTACCATTAAGGACTATGGTAAAGTTATTGTAACGGAATTGAAATACATTTTATTACACCAATATGAGCTCCGTTTACTGTGCAGTATGACAGTGCTTAATAATTTTATATTACAAGCATAATTATGACATCAAATTAGGAATTTTCACGAAGTGCTTGCATTAGGCACTCATATGATACGATGCAGTGCTTTTTAATTCTCTGGGGTGCCTGAAAACACACGTTGTAGAGGGAAAAACACAGATGCAGTAAAATGAAGCAGCTCATAACT
Source organism: Malurus cyaneus samueli (assembly GCA_009741485.1). Classification (NCBI taxonomy): domain Eukaryota; kingdom Metazoa; phylum Chordata; class Aves; order Passeriformes; family Maluridae; genus Malurus; species Malurus cyaneus. The sequence goes on from CM019220.1 coordinate 1,449,942, forward strand.
CCTGTGAGCTATTTCCTAAGGGTATTTACCTTCCACTGGGTTACAGGTATTACCAAGAATGTTTTTAGATTCCAGTACACTGTTGATAAAGATAGAAAGTTGCTGAAGTCTAAAGATTGTGATAAATCTTGCTCTTTGGCCATGTCAGAGGTCCCCAAAGCCACCACCTTGTTATTCTGAGCAGCCTCTTAGTTTGATTAATTCCACCAGTAGCAGTAAGGCTGTTCCTCATGGAGTAGGTTGTGGGGAGGATTGGAAACTCCAGAGTCTGAAATTGGGAGCTCGTGGAGCTGCAGAACCCCCTTGGAAAAAGGAATCGATTTGTGTCCAATGGAAATGCAATTCCTTCCGAGGTAGAGCACAGCACATTGCTTTTAAGGCAGGAACTCAAGATTTGTATCCAAGTGAGGTAATTCTGGAATCTTTGTTTTTTCCCCTCTCCTTGGGGTATTTGAATTAATTTATCATTCAGGTGCTGGAAACTTTAGCAATGCAAATTCATTCGAGGGTTTGGCTTTCATCTGCTGAAATAAATGACAGAACGCGATGAAGGTTCACGAGCATCTTAATAAACCTTTAAGAGTCTGCCTTAAATACCAGTTTTCTGTACTAGAAAGCTCATCAATATCTAGACAGCCATGCAAACAGCGAGGAGGCCAGTCCATTAATGAAATGTTAATGACTGAATTAGACCTGTAATAACACAAGTAGAATGCACTGCTGTGAGTCCATTAACATCAGCAGACCCTGCTGGGAAACAAGTAAACACAACATACAAAGGGAAAACTTGTGCTAATAAACAGTTTTTGTGCAGTAAAGGTGCTCAAAATCACAAGCTGGAAATCCCATTCTCTGCTGTTCTAGTGGGGATTATTTTTTTGGGGGAAATTTGTCCAGGTGACATAGCCCGATATACATCTCACAGAGTCGTAATCAAATATGCACAAAGTGTGTGCCCTGAAAATAAATCAAAGCCTGCTGCCCAATATTCCTGACAAACATTCCTGTTGGGATAGGCTGTAAGAATAAGCAGCTCAGAGGTGAATGAAGCTTCATCCTTGTCTTCTTTAGGAAGAATTTCTTCCCCTGTGAGAGTAGGGATATCTGGGCACAGGTTGCCCACAGAAGCTGTGTCTGCTCCATCCCTGGAAGTGTCCAAGGCTGGGTTGAACAGGGCTTGAAGCACCCTGGGCTGGTGGAAAATGTCCCTGCTCATGGAATGAGGTGGAACTGAATGATCTTTAAAGTCCTTTCCAACCAAACCATTCCATGAATCCTTCAGCAGCCAGTCTAGGTGGGTAGCAAGGAGCAGTGGTTACCACCTGATGGAGGGCTGACCCAAGTGAAATGGAATTTATGGACCCTGACTGAGCTCCTCGTGGCCATCACAGAAACTGCCACTGTTGGCACTAATTAAGAGCACTGTTAAAATTTTATCTTGTGCCTTAAAAGCTTCATGGGCGACCTCGTAACCCCAACGTGAGAGTTCCCGGCTTGGGATATAGAAATTAATGACCTGACTTTTTGGAGTGAGAGCTGCATCTTTTATCTTCCCAAATATATATATTTTTTTAATTTTATTTTTTTGTTGTTGTTGTTTTTTTCGGGAGGGTTTTTGGTTTGGTTGTTTTTTGTTTTTTTTGGTTTTTTTTTTTTTTTTTGGGTTTTTTTTTGTTTGTTTTTTGTTTCAGTAACAGTGATATAAAAAGAGTTTCCTTCCAGTCTTGAAAACCTCAGTGATACTAGGGAGTACACAAACCCTGAAATTAAAAATAGATACATTATTAAATTCCTGTAAATACCATTTAAATTTGAGCAACTCTGTAAATGTCTGAGTCCATAGCAGGCTTTTGGTTTTATGGCCCTGTCTTTGTTTCCTAGGATAATACTGAAGGGCTGTACAGTGGAAGTTAATTTAATTAGAGCTGATTATGTGCATTGAGGAAATAAATACATTATCTAAATACTGAAAGAAATGGTAGAATTGATTGTAAATGATCTGAACCACTCACCACTCGTTCCTCTGCACACAAGAACCGAGCTAAGCTGGACTTTCTGAGCCACCTTGCGAAACGAGAGTAGCAGCCTTTTCTTCTCAGAAAAAGCAAATTTTGATATGACAATTTGAGCAGATTTGCTAGTTAGCAGAACAGATTTTGCCGTTTTTACTCGTGTCCTGAAGCATTTCTCATCTTTCTTGTAATACAAACTTTGAAAAGTTACCATTGATACAGGTGCATGGGGGTGCTTTGCCTGCATGAATGGTCTGGGCCAAGTGAGGAACTTTTGAAACAAACTTAAATAATTTTTTATCAGTTTGTAATCCTCAGCTGAACCACACCAAATTCAAATTAGATGGGATACAGAGGGAAATGAAATAGCAAAGCAGATGTAAGGGAATGTAACAGGCTAAAAGGAATAATTGGCAAAAAGTTTGTAGCTAACAGAGGTGAATTAAAGATCTGTTTATTCCTGTAGACATAATGAAAAACCTGTTCTCTTGAGAAGGGCTCTGGCTGGTTGGAAGTGAGGACTTAAAAATGGGGTGGAAGGAGGGAGGGGACATGAAAAGTGGAAGTTTTTGAAGTAGGGAGAGGTGTTTGAGAAGCATGATCTGGAACAAACCACAGAACAGGAACCTTGAATGCAGTGCAGGAAAGGAAGAAGGAGATTGAGTAAAACAGGGAAGATATGGTGAGGCTTCCTTGGCTTTTCAAGGGTGGCCACTTCAGTTTTATCCAGTGTTGTAGACATTGATGGGATGAGGGCAGCCATCAGAACCACAGGTGAAAACCGCTGGAATGAGAGTTTTTATCTTTGGGTACAGACAGAAATGGCCTTTCAGGTGCACGGGAGATCCCTCTCTCCATTGAAACATCTCACTCTGTTTTTCACCTCTAAAGAGCTGGCTTGATTTCCTAAACCACCCACAGCTGAGGAAGACTGATGCCATTGAGTGATGATGATTAAGAGTTAATTACAGCCTGTTTAAAATAAAAGGGCAGTAGGGTTTCATCTTTCCCTTCGTGTAGGAATACCTTGATGCTGCTGGGAGCCTCCCTGGTAAACCAGCCTGCCCTGAAATCCTCACCAGGTAAGGACAGTTGTTTTGTGCCCACTTTTTCCAAATTTTAGAGGGCAGAATGATTTCAACAGATGTATTTATTACTCTGGTTTTGCTGCCTGGTGTCACACAGTGAAGTTTTCTGAGGTGTTAACTATCATTTTAAATTCTTCTCTCTTTGAGCCATCCCATCTCGAATATAATTTGAACAGGTCTTTGTGTAATTATTTCTCTCAATAATTGCCATTATACAATTGCTATAGCTGCCAGTTTTGTTTTTCTCTCTTGCCAGAGAACAGCAGAAATGTATTACATGTCGGGGTAACTTATGATCTTGGGTTTGTGTTTAAAATGCATGGAATATTTTTCATCTTCTGTTGGAGGCATTGCCTTATCTGGGATCATATCTCATGGTGTAACTTTACTCTGGGTAAATGGATGCCTTGTACTGCAAAAGGGTATAATCCTCAATGAAAAAGATTCAAAAAATAGATAAAATCTAAGTTTTTAAGGAGTTGGAGGGCCAGTGAATATTGATGGCTGCAGGTAGGGATGCAGCACACCTGGACAGTCATGCAGAGGGGTTTGTGTATGGTCTCTGTTTCACTCTAAAATAAACTGGGTCTGGCCATCATTACAGCCCTGTGTTTTTGTGTTTTGATGAGAATTCTGGAAATTGGTTTGTTGGTGAGCGTGCTTTGCTGGCAGGGAGGGCAAACTGGAATTTGCAGGCACAAGTGCTCCTAGTGGATATCTGTTTCCAGGAGTTGTCCTCTCCAAGAGACAGAAAACTTCCTTAGCTCTGAGTTTTCTGTTTTTTTTTTTTGTGTTGTTTGTTTTTTTGGGGGCTTTTTTTTTTTTTTTTTTTTAATTTCTGAATTTTCTGCGTTTTTTTTTTTTTTCAGTTTTTCTGAATTTTCTGGTAAAATTTAAGGATGATGGGAATAGGGACAGTAGGATGGAGGAAGGGGATGGCAGACTTGTAAAGCTGGTGTGAAGACAAATTTTTGATGCCAAATCCACCTGTAAAAAGCCAATGCTCAACTACACAGAGAATGTGAAGGCAGTGTGTCTAAGGAACAGGAAATAACAAAACGATGGCTCATTGTTTTAAATGAATCTGTGATGCTTTTTGAAAACTGATTTATGGCTTTCTACTGACAAGGGTAATTGAAGATAAAACATTTTAATCTCATGAGTCATGCTGAAATTTTCTTGCAGGGACACTAAAAATTAGAATGCAAAACAAAAGAGACAGATAAAAAAAAAAAAACCAGAGAATATTTGGAGCATGTAGGTATGAACCTTTTAAAGATATTTGGATCAGGATGCAAATTTGCATAATGACAAATAATATTTGCAGGTAGCACAGGATGATTGGAGGAGAGCAATCAGGTCCTCTGTGTCTATTTTGTGCACCAGGCATGTGGGAACTCGGGCACCAAACTTTTCTTTGCCTTTTAGTTTTTTGAGTCAGCAAACAGGCTGAGCGTGCAGATGCGTTTGATTACTGATGGTCATTATAGCACGAGCGGCTCCGTGATTTATTAGAAGGGTTGTTGACTGGGATTCCAAGAAAAGGTAATTGTTTCAGAATTATCCCCACAATTAATTTCACATGTGTGAAGTCCATTAACTGCAGGCCATGGGATCTGTGTGAATGTTGGCAGCAGGAGCTGGGGTCTGGGATGGGAAGGACGGGGCGCTGGATTTCGGGGGAATCTGAGTGCGGGGTGGGATTTTTGGGCTCTCTCTGACTTCCTGCAAAACCCTCCCTGATTATTTTGTGCTAGTGTGCATCAGTGGAAGGAAATGGTGACTAAATGGAAACATCAGTGATGCAAAGGTGCTCAGACTACACCAGCAGTGGCTTTGGAATGTGGTAGAACACGTTTTAACTCATGCTCACCACTGATCCTTCATCATTCGTAGATTTTAACGCTGCTTGCGCTCTTGCTTGATGGTGGAACAGTGATAAGATGTCAGAGTACCATAAGAATTCTCTTTTTTAGCAGAACTACTGCTGTACCATCCCATGAAACTCTCACAAACACCATGTGCCAAAACCCCGCTTTGCTGCATCCTCAGCAAACACAAAATTGACGCCGTGGCTCGCGATACGATGGATTTTGAGCAGAATTAATCCTGACTCAATCATTCAACAATGAGAAATATTGAGTTGTTTTTCTTGAGGATTAGGAAAATTCTTTTGGAAAGAGACAAACATTTGTCCCTGCTGGAAGCTCCTTCAGCTGTAATGCATCATTGTGCCTGACCAGCCCTAGAAACCTTGGAAAGACAAAATATGTACGGACTGGTTGTTAAGCATATGTGATATGTTTTGCCTCGTCACCTGGCAACGAAAAGGTTTTTCTAAACAAATTTCACACATTGCCAAAATTCCAACTTTTTGAAACACGTAAGCTGCTTGTTTTTTATTTATTTATTTCCCCTCTGTCAAATGCAGCCCAAGGTACGTCTTTCTTAGAAGAGCAAATGTTTGCATTTCTGCTGGGGAAAGAAATGACTTTTGTTAATTTAAATCACTCAGCCTTACTTCATGTAACTGCATTGGGAATGTATGAAAAGAATGAAAAAAACATTCTAAAATGATTCATAGTCTGTCCTACAAGTGCTTTAAAAGTAACAAGCAAATTAACGCTGATAAACCTTTGATTGACCTACATTCAGCAGATGAGCATAACATTATAAGAAATAAGCCTGGCTCACCATAAAATTTGAATAATAAATAAATAATAAAAGGAAAGGTGTGAGGATGGTCAGGGGGCTCAAAGGGAAGCTCTATGAGGAATGTCTGGGGGCAGTTGGTCTGTTTGACTGGGGAAAAGGGATTGAGGGGACACTCACCCCAATCCTCAGGAGGGGCAGCTCTGGTCTCTTGTCTCTGGTGACCAGGGAATTGCTTAAGTGGTGTCAGGAGAGGTTAGGGTGGATCTCAGGGAAAGGTTCTTCTGTCCCCAGAGAGTGCTGGGCACTGCCCAGACTCCCCAGGGAATGGTCCCAACCCTGAGGTTTCCAGAGCTCCGGGAGTGTTTGGACAGCGCTGCTGGGAATGTATGGGGGGGGATTTTGGGTGTCTGTGCATATATGATATCACATATTTTGATGATCCTTGTGGGTCCCTTCCCACTCAGGATATTCCATGATTCATAATTTCTGTGTCTATGTAATTTTTTTAAGGAATATGAAGAAAAGTGAAAGTTAATAGTTTTTCTTTTCGAGTTGCGGAACATTCCTCATAGAAATGATCACATCATTGGTTGACATAGTTCTAAGTGTTCAGGTGGGGGGGTGAAAAAACCCTCTGGGATGTGATTTTTAAAGTTTGAATTCAAGGTTTTGGGACAATACTTCAAACTGCATCGCTACACTCGGGCAGGCTTTGATAGCCTCATCCATTCGGGCGCCTCCTTCCTCTGCCAGTTGTTTTTCAAACTGATTATCAAAGTGTTCATCTTCTGCCCTGGCCCCTTCCTCCCCTCTGTGGCAGTGTCCACACCAGTTCTGATGGCATTCCAGACCATTACCATGCTCAGGGTGGTCGGGTTTGGGTCCATGGTTGTCTGTGACACCGTTGGGCAAGTGGAGCCCACTCCAGTAAAGGAATGCTGAGTTTGGGAGTAGTGGAGAGGAAATTTCTGAGCTAGGAGAGGGAAAGGTGATGCCCAGGAAATAAAGATGGATGATTTCCATGTGGCTCACGCAGGTTTTCACCAGTTCCATGCTCCCAGCACTGGCACAACAAAACTGATGGGTTGTCACTGGATGGACGCTCTGATTCGACCACAAACACCATTGGTATTGTGCTGTCAGGAGAAGTGCTCAGATTTTTAATTACCTTAACGGTGAATGAAAAAGGGCCTGTGTTTCTAGGGCCATGAGGAGTGCAGGAAAGGGCTGTAAAATGCTGAAACAATGGCAGGCTCCTCGCTGGAGGATGCGGCACGCCGTAATAATGCGGCGCGGCTCGAGAAGATCTGTATTTTTTCAAAGGCAAACATCAAACAGAAGGAAAAAGGTTATGTCACCTTCACCCTCACAGTACTGTCATTTATATGCTATCAGCTCATTAAATTCACATTAAGATACTCCATGGGACTTTAGGAGCTATTAGTGCACCTAAAATGGCATAACAAAATCTCAGTTCACTTTAAGAGAGATGGCATTGCGACATTTTGTATTTCATCACTGAATTATTATAGTCTCAGATGCATTCTGCTGTGATGGTAATGGAAGGAGGAATACTAGAGAGGAAAGCTGTCCATTTGTTTATCCCCAGGGAGAGAAAAAAGAAAGTTTGATAAAAAACTAGAGTGAAAGTAAAGCATTAACAATTTAACCCCTGTAGCAATGCTAAAGAACATGCAGGATTTTTATATTCTGCTTCTCAGGATGCTTAAAATAAAGAAAGAAGGAAAATTCTGTATGTAAGGAGTTGCTCCAGGCGGTGGAAGGTGCAGCAAATGTACTGAATGAATGCAGACATCTCAGTCTTTTACAGGTGAAGTGTCTTGTGATGGCCATAAAATACCTTCCTTCATGGAAATTCTCATGATAAAAATGGTTATTGTGATGAAATTTGATGTTCTTGTTGGTTTGCTGTTGTTTTTCCTCCCTTTGCTTTGATCAGTGGGCTGCTGTAGGTAAATCTACAACGTTGTTTTTATAAATCCCACGTGGGATAATTCTCAGGCATTGGGCTCAGGAAAGAAAAAGGAAAACTGAAGCCATACCAAGTTATTAAAGAAATAATATATATATATTTACACATGAATACTAAAGAAACATTATACTGCTTGATAAACAATAATTAAAAAAGGATACCTGAATTAATAAGTAGGTATTTATGTCTTGGGTTTGGAAAATAGCTTGGTCTGAGGATCCCTTTTCTACACAGTAGCTTCTGCTGTATAGGAAATACATAAATAATATGTGCTGAAAAATAGAGAATAAGTTAAATTCAGTTTTTCAGACAAAGGTAATTTTCTGATTAATATGTGTGAATAATCAGAAAAATCAGAATTGAGATGAGGGATGTTCAGTCATTTCATGTAATGTATTTTTCTTAATACCTACGTACAATTATTTAGAAAATAATAATTCCTTGGAAGTGCTTCCTTCCCTCTCTAGTCAATGCAAAAATTCAATGACTTGAGCTTGACCTCACATGGACTAAAAGGCATTGGAACAGGAGGAAAATTTGAGAGTGTAAAGTATCGTGGAGCCTCCAAATGTGCAGATTTGCTGGGAGTGAAACTCATCCCTGGGTGTCAGTCAGGACCAGCACAATTTAAGTTTTCAGAATCCCTTTAAATGCAAGGACCTGGTGCACAGCCCTTGGGTGGAGGAGATGAGAATCTCTTCAGTGGGGAGGGAGCTCAGAGATGTGGGGAAGGTCACTGCAGGAGAAATGAAAGGTTTTGAGAAAAAGGGGAGAGAAGCAGCGAGACAGAGAAAATTCACGGAATAACCACCACTGAGCATCTGCTGCATGCAGTGCTTGGCTGCATCCCCTGCCTCAGAGTGTCATCTCCTTAGCACAGCAATTCTGCTGGTTTTTAGATTCTTCACCTATTGGAAAGAACCAGTGTTACCATCACCAAACTGCTCTGCAATGGTTACTCTGAAACCTGACTGTGGGGAGAGTTTTCTATCACACACAACAATGATGTGTTGCATTTAAACTCTTGGGTTTTTTGCCTGTTGTTGGTTTAACTTTTCCTGGTGTTTTTGGGATCCTGAAGGTGCTGAACACTGACGTGAGCACTGGGTAGCACTGTTTGTTCCTGTTAATATCTGCCAGACAACAGAGAGGAATTCACAGGGAATTTTGTCCAGTCTGGGGCAGGATTTTTAAAGGTCTGATGAAGATTTACAATCCCAGTGTTATTGCTAAAGAGCACTAAATTTTAGCCTAATCTTTAGACAATGGTGCAGTTGAAGCTGTGAGAAGTTGTTGCACATAAACAGGGGAATTAAAGTTTAGGAGGATGTCAGGCCAAAATCTGGAGCAGTTGTTCAGTTTTGGGGACGTTTGGGGGAAGATGTCAAACCCAGGAAATTCTATAAGGTGATGGTAGATCAGTCTGGTGAAGGTGGCTGCAACTGTCTCTGTATTTTAAATGTTCAAATTTAATTATTCAATTTAGTGTTCACTTATTCAAATCTCAAAATGCACATTAATTGGAATAATTGGAGGGAAAGACAACCATATTTAGGTTTATTTGTGTATTTGTTTCCAAAAAAAAAATATAGTCAGTGTGTGAAAACACAAAGGTTAAACTTTTTTTTGGTACTTGCCATGATACGAGTGATGTATTTTTAGATGCATATTTAGAAGTCAGTTAATTTATTATTTTTTTTTCCAAGGGAAATCTCTGTGGTCAGGAGCAGAGATCCAGACTTTGAGCTTGTGGCCAATTCAATCCAAATGCTGCAGGAGCAGTTGCACCAGGTTCACAAATTTCAAACTCTGTGCCATGTTTTGTGTCATGGATTATGGGCATTCACTATGGGAATCCATGAAAACTTGTCCATCTCTGTAGGAATTGAGTTTTGTAACCCATTACACCATTTATCTAATTTCTTAGCTAGATTTAGGTTATGTACCAATTTGGATTTTGTTTACATAGATTTATTTGGATAGAAGTTGTTGTTACTGCTCTTCTGTGGCACCGTGGCTGTGTAGAAGTCACTCGTGCCATCAGTGGATGGATTAAAGCTTGACTCAGATGCAGGATTGCTCCTGATCCACACAGTTTTAAATCCAGAAAAGAATTTCTTCCTAGAAGTGCAGATCTTGGCAGGGAATATCCTATGGCAAATCAGCTCCAACACAGCAAACTCAGAGCAGAAAAGCCTCCGGTGCTGTTGAGAAGACTGGGAGAGATCTTTGTTGTGTTTTTTTCCCCAAACCCAACAGAGCAGTCAGGTTGCTGAGAATCACATTTGGTCCAAAATTTCAGAGTTGACTAAAACTGTCCCTTTCAAAGGAAATGCCAAGGGCAGATGGGTCCACTCCTCTTTCAGGCTCAGAGCACAGGGTTGGGTGCTGTGCATGAGCATATGGGGGAATTTCTTGTTTTTCACTGTGTCACCTTGTAAAAACACAATGTGAGCCACTCTATTTGTTACAGTCTGAAACTGCCAAACTGAAACAAAATAAATATTATTATCGTCACCCTAAACCAGAGAGGCCGATTTTACACCAAAAGTTCCAGTGACTGTTATATTTAATAGCATTCAGGGATATCTAATTTACAACCTTCTCATCAGGCCCAAATAATTCACGTTATTTGCTTGCTGTTATAAAGTAGCTTTTATTTCTGGTCTCTCCTGGCCACCCACACTCTGTTAAATGTCTTGCACTGTGCCTTACTGCTCTTTAATATTTAATTCATAAAGTGAAGCAGTCTATCCTCTATCCTTGCACAGCCACCTAAGCCAAAAATCCCCTTCAGTTAGCAAAGAGCTTAATTTCACACCTTAGTTTTTTTTTGTCACAATCATTGCTGCCACTAATGGCCCTGTTAATCCTTTCACAGGTATTCTCTGAAACTGCTGGAGGTAAATATTGCTCTGGCTGATCTAGGGCTCAGTGTCTGGGCATTGTGTGGTGTGTCAGGGAAATATCCGTGGCATGTTCGCTCTGTAAATTGTTCTTACAGCTGCAGCAGAGCTGCACAGCTCTGTGACATCTCCAGGAGGGTTCAGCAGGACCCATTCTGCTCTCAAAGCTGAGCTTAAACCAAGCAGAAGTGAGGGCAGGACCTGCCTGGGCTGGTTTGTAGAATCTGAGATGGTAACCCAGTCCCAAAAGCCTTAAGTTTCCTCAGTCACCCTTTTGAGAGGACTGGGAGGAGAATAAACTGAGCTGGATAAATTACCACAGCAGAGAAAGTTCCCTGGCACTTCTGGTGTTTAATAATGGGCATTTAACACCTCCAGCCAGGGTTTGATCACTGACATCGGGCATTTCGCTGAAAATCCTGACTCCTGCTCATGGTTTGGCTGGGCAGCGAGTTACTGGGGCTTGACAAATGAACAGGCATCACATCAGCCCCAAAAAGCAATTTGGGGCACCCTCACAGCCTATGGAAACGGGAAGGTAAAATTTATTATCCAATGGAAAGGAGGAAGAAAAGAAAAGAAGAAAAGAGGAAGGAGGAAGGAAGGGAAGGAAGGAAAGAAAAAAGAAAGGAGGGAAGGAAGGAGAGAAGAAGGAGATTGAAAAAAAAAAAAAAAGAGAAAAGAAAAAAGAAAAGACAAAAAAGAGAGGAAAAAAAAGGGGAGGGGAAGGAGAAAGGAAGAGGGAAGTTCTAATCTAACTTGGTTCACCCTTTTGAGGTGGC
>CM019220.1:1469063-1480828 GCA_009741485.1 Malurus cyaneus samueli
AAAACCGAAAGGCTGCAGAGATTTTTCAAATGTGAATTTTTAAACATCAAAGGTACAGCTTTTGGCTGTAATCATGAAAATATCCATGCTGTACAGTTAGTTGGGACACATTTGTGTGTCATTCGTGTCCAGATGAATGGGAAAAAAGTAGCCAGTTCATTGAAATTATTTAGTAGTCAAGCAAACCTGTCTTTACGTTGTAATAACTTTTATGAAACAGACTTAAAACCGTTTAAAAAGTTCCTTATCCCTAAGATAACAGTTTTTTTTTTTGTAAGGATTAGACAGCTGCTGACGTGAATAATTGTTTATGATTTAGTATCTAATTCTGGATAGCTCTTCCTCACTAAGGTGGTGCTCACCTCGAGGTAGGCAGCATTCCCCGATTCCTGGAGAGCTGTGATCTGCTTTATGCACAATTTTGAGTATTTGTGGTATTTCCAAATGCTTAACTCTGACTGATTTCAGCAGGAGCCAGGCAGCTCTGCCTTGTGGGATCTGTGATGCGATTTGCTGTGTTTAAACTGCCATAATACCATTTACCTGCCTCGGTGAAATTTTATGAGGATAAAACTAAAGCTGGAATTGTCCTTAAGAGTGTTCCTGACAGAACACTTTTCAACAGCTTTTTTGGGAAAACGTTTTCAGCTGCTGGGCTTTCTGTGAAGAGATATGGAGGGAAACAATGAATTAAGATTAAGGGAACTGAAAAGCAGAATTTCATATTCTGTGTTGTTTCAGCGTGTTTTCCCCGATGAAAATTTCTGGGGGCAACATTTCTGTTTGGAATAATTTTAAACAATTATTTGGATGGTTCTAAACATGATTGGAAGTGATGATGGAATCCCAGAATGTTTGGGTTGGAAGGGACCTTAAAGCTCATCCCCCTCCCACCCCCTGCCATGGGCAGGGTCACCTTCCACTATCCCATGTTGCTCCATTTTTATTTTGGTCTGTGATAGTGAAAATGCAATAAAATCCCATTTACTCCATTACAGGGAAGCCCTCAAGGGTTTTGTGCAGATTCACGTTGGGGACTTTGCTGTGGGTTATGTGATTTCACTTAAATTCTCTTTTTTTCCCTGTCCATGGCAGCGGTGGGATGGGATGAGTTTTAAGCCCAACCCAAATCCCTCTGTGCTCTTTAAAGCAATGCCGAGTCAGGCTGCGATTTTTTTCCTGAATTAATATTCTGGAATATTCACATTGGGTTAAAGAGAGAACTGTGCCTGTTCCAGATCTTACACTCTGGCTTTTTAGTTTAGAATTAGCCATACTATTCCAGCAAGGACAAGGAAATTTACTCCTTCTCCTCCTTGCCATGGTTTCTTCGTGTTCCTCTTCTCCCATGGAGCTGTGTTTGTAGCAGCAATGGCAGTTTTCAAAAAAAACCCAGTAAAATGTGCACACACTTTTATTATTATTATTTTTTTAAGGCTTGTGATTTCCTCCCAACAAAACTGTCACCGAAGCTGGTAACCACATTTAGTAGTGATGATTAGAGATGTGTGACAAATTTACAGCAAAATGCACAGCGAAACTGGGAACATTTTTCTTTTCATCAGCTCTGTGAGAAGCGAGGAGGGGGAAACATGTTTTCCTCTCCCTTTCTGCCTGACAGAATGCTTGAAGATTTAAGATAGGGGAGTATAACTCCTGAATGATGTTTCTGTTAAAGAATCAGCCAATTTTTTTAATAGAGAAAACACATTCTGGGTGGCAGTGGGATGTCAGTGGCCATTGGTTAACATCATTAATCCATGGGGTTGGGATATCTTGGCTTAACGTAACAAAAAGATAGAAAAAAATCCCCCTTGGTTTTATGGCAATTAATGAGGCAAAATTTTTGTGTTTGCCCCATAATGGTTATATTTAATATGTTAATAAAACATGCAACGGTGTTAAATTTTTTCTGAACTTGTGCCCACAAAAATGATGTCAAAATATAAATATAAGAGCCTGTGCTCCTGTGAGAAGGACTAAATCACTTATCCAAATGCTTCAACAAAATAAAGAGCTTCAAGGTGTTTCTTTGCTGATTTAATCACTATCCTGCATTGTTTCTTATTCTATAATTTCTAATAGAATTTTACTTTATTTAGGTCAAGGTAAAAAAAGAAGTTTTGTATTTATCAATAGTGTTTTTCAAGGGCAAGAACTCAGTGGAATAGCTAAACCATTGTTTACCTACAGATTACAAGTTTTAGACGAATTTTCTTTAAAACCTTTTTTCAAGCTGTGTTGAAAACAGGTGAAATTGTATTTCATAGTTTCCATACGACATCCTGAACAGAGTTAATGAAACACTGATTCTCCCTAGCAGAGGTACAGCCTATATTGGGCTGAGATTATCAGCAGCAGAGTGGAAAAAGATTAAGGGTGAAGAATGTGGAGGCCTCAATCTAAAGTCAGTTAATATTAAAATTGTCTGGAAGTCATTTAAATCCCCCAGTAATGGTTAAGTAGAAGAAAAGCAACATTATTTAAGTGTTAAAGGGGGATATTGGCCTGCTGGTTGTTGGGTGGAGGGAATGTGAAGGTGTGGGACAACCTTGGGAAAATATAACACACACCTCCACGATCTTGGATCATTGTTAAACACCAGACTTTCCCTGGAGTTCCAGCACTTTGTTTGTGCTCCAGGAAAGGCTTATCAAGAGAAAAGGAGTGTTGTGAGGAAGGGGGTTTTGTGATGGTGAATGTCCCAGTTGATACTCTCGCCTGGAAGTGAATTGCTCATTTTTATACTTGTTTTTTTTTTTCTCAAATTGAAAAATATCTCAAGTATTACAGCAGTGCTTCAAGTTAAAAATCAGGTCCTGAACATGCCACAGCATAAAGATGATCTGTGTACGTTGTGACAGTAGTAACATATAAATTCTGTTTTCTAAAATATCAATTTCTTTTCATTTTGGGGGACAATCACTGAAGCATCGTGTCAACATTTTAGTTTAAATCTGAATTTCTGGCTATTTTTAGGGAATTAACTGTGAGAAAAAAAAATGTGTGATTTTCCTGTGTTGCTCATACCATGTCACCAGAAGCTTTGTGATGATAAATTTAAGTTTTGATTTGAACTGAGATGTGTTTAATCACAGATACTACAGAGTTTTACCCGTGTAGGTTTATGTAGATAAAGAAAATGACACAGATAAGGGAAGGTGACAAAAGGAAACGAAAATAAAGGAAGAAGGGGTTTATGATATTCAGTACAACAATTTTGATGGCTTAGGGAAGGGAAAGAGACTTTGGTGTTGGTCTTCATGAAAAAATTGAGGAGCTATTTATTCTAAAGGCTACCTTAAAATACCACAGAAAGTTAAAATATTATGATTGTCATACATTCTCATCAATAATCTTCCAGCAGTGTTGGGGTGTGGGATTATTTTTGCCTCTGTTTCCCATCCTGGAAACCAGGGTACTGTTCCTCATCTGTCTTGCAAGGATGTTGTATTTACCAGGGAATGCATGCAGAATGATTTCTGAAAGATGCTCCAGAGTGCAGAGAATTATGGCATTGTTCTTATTCATGACCTGAGCTGGGTTTTAGTTAGTTGCACGCCTTTGTATGCCGCGTGTCGGGTTTGTACAGCGATGCCTGTGTTCTCTGGGCACCTGAGCAGAGCTTTTCATTTTCAAACAGCATCATTCACATGCTGGATCCGTCCCAAATTCACCTCCTCTGCATGCCGGAGCCACGTTATCAATGATAATAATGATAATAACGATGATAATACGGTCGATTGCTGACACCGCGTTTGTTTGGTGCGTGGCTCGTGGAGGAGCTGGGCGTGTTAATGAGGTGTGGTACGTTTCTCCTGTGTTCCCAGCCAGGAGCAGGGAGCTCCTGGGGGCATTTTCAATTCTCAGATGGCTCACAAGGTGCCTCTGACCCACCCTTTTTGTCAGAGGGTGAGTTCACGTGCCGTGTCTCGCCCGGCTCTCATCGTGCCTGGTGCCGCGGGTACGGGGTGGCAACAAAGATCTCGAGTGTGGTTTGAAAGGTAGCACTGTAAAAGGGGGAATGATGGCTGTAATGGCTGCTAGATGGCCTGTTCCCACAAATCCTGCAACCTTTTCTGCATTTCAGACCAAAGCTGAGTGGTAGGAATGGCAGCCTTCTGTAATGCCACCCCGAGCCCGGTGTGTGTGGCACCTTCAGCGTGGCGAAGCCCTGGTGTGATATTTCTGGAGAAAATCCACTGGGCATTGTTTCATTGTGAAAAATGTTGGAGGAGACTCTCCCTAATCACCTTTTGGCTTACACTCCATGGAAGTTAGGCTGGTGTTATGAATGGACCTCTAGCTGTGTAGAGTTCAGCTTTTGCCACAGATTTCTGAGCTGTCTTTGGACAAACCCTCAGAGGTTGCTTTATCTCTTGTTGGAAGCAGTGAAGTTATGCTATTCCTTAAAGGAAAAAGAAAAAAAAAAAAAGGTGAGAACAAAATAGGTCTGCTTTTCCTCTGTTCTTCATCTGGAAAATGCAAGTCATAATTTTCTCATAATCCTTTCCCATCTGGTTTTTAGATAACTGGAATTTGTGCCTTAGCATGTTTTCATATAGTCCCTAACATAATAGTTTCTTGGTCTCGGTGATGACCCTCTGGTCATAGGATCTTGATGGTAATTTCTCTCTAGAAATTTTCATCTGTTGTGCTGTCAAGTGCCTTCTGCAGAGACTTAAGGACAGTCTGTGCCCCAGTTCCTCCCCTGGAGTCTCCGGTTGTTATTCCTCTTGTGGCACTGGGTAAATTTTTGTTTTCTGTCAGCCTGGGTTGGTTCTGATAATGATTTTGTTACAAATATGCTCGTGTGAGTTTTGGCACAAAATGTGTGTGAGCCTTTGCATGGAAGGCTGCAATTCCAAGCCAAGAAATAGCCTTGAGGTTCCTTCTTAAATTTCTCCTTTCAGTCACTAAGAACTGTGCTGAAGCTGCTTTCTTCAGATTGCAATAAATTCCTGTCTCGGGAGAAAGACTGAGGGTTTAAAGTAATGTTGAACCATTTCAGGGAGGACTTTTTGGGAGTGAGGACTATTGTAGAGATTGGAGGAGGATGTCTGTCCTCAGGAACAACATTTTCAACCCCTTCACCAGGGATGTGAGGTTATAGCAAAGCAGTCAGTGCTGGGGATAGTGCAGGGAGAACCAGCTCGGCAGAGATGTGGGTCTGCTCCATTGCTGTTATTTTATAGAACTTAAAGCCAGTTGGCCCTGGGTAATGTGAGAAGGATGAGTCTCCTTGCCATCCCTTTCCTGCCCCCCTTCCCATGCACACCTTGGTGCTGGCAGGGCTTTTAGCAGAAGAGCAGATCTGGGTGTGCACACTGGGATTCACAGCCTCAGTGCTGCTGGGCTTCCATAAATCATGGAATCACTTTTGGTCAGGTTTAAAATGACCTCTCAGACAGTCAAGTTCAACCCAGCACTGGCAAGGCCACCACTGACCCCTGTCCCCAAGTGCCACATCCACATGGCTTTTAAATCCCTCCAGGGTAGGACCTCCACCACTGCCCTTGGTAGCTGTTCCAATGCCTGACCACTTTTGCAGTCAAGAAATTTTTCCAGTATTTAATCAAAACTTTCCCTGGCACCACTTTGAGGCTGTTTCCTCTTGTCTGTCCGTTTGGGAGAAGAACCCAAAGGAAAAAAAGTTTCTTTTTTTCTTAAGAAGAAATGTCTCATTAAAGAGTGAGGGGGTGGTCCAGGACACCCTGATTTTGGGGTGTTGGTGCTGTTCCTGCTGTGCAGCGTGAGGTTCCTTTGCTTCCCGCCCTCCTGGCGCTCTGTGTGCCTTCCCCTCGCTCTAACAGAGTGTTTCTCTAATAAGATTAGGCCTGGACTTTTCGTTGCTGCCTCTCAGGTTTCTGTGAACACTCTCTCAGATTGTAGGCATCTGCTCAAACACGCTTCCCTGCAAGCAGGCTCTGCTGCCCTCTCCTCCTGGAGAATGGAAGGGTTGGAAAACCACAACGCTGCCCAAGTCTTTGGATTTCTCGAGGAGATGCAAGATCTTGTTGCAGATAATTCTCTGAAGATGATTTTTTTTAATGGTTTGGCCAACAATGGACAGGAAGAAAAGGTTAAATAGTAATGAGAAACTCCTCTAATTGCACTTCTGAGTGGTGGTGCTGTAAGTGATTACACGCATGATTGAAAACCATACGTTGGCTCCACAAACACAGCCTGGCCCACCTGTATATTTTCAATACCAAGGAATGTCTCCTATTTCTAAGAGAAACTAAGAAAAAAAAAATCCTCCCCACCCTGCTGTTTTTAGCTATACACAAATGATAAAAGCAAAGACATCAAAGTGTGCAGCCTTTCAACTCATGCTCAATTAGAATAAAAGTTTGGTCGCTGTTTTAAACATTTCGGGCTAACTGACTGTGACAGCATCTCGGCTCTGCAAATGGGATGATTTTGGATTGACTTTTGATCTGACTGACTGTTTCTTATACACTTCAGTGTTGGTTTATGGCGTACAAGTCTGCGTTAGAACCCACATGTGACTAATTAGAAACTGTTTATGGGCTGCATGTATACATTCACACACGAATAAAAAGGGTTATTTTCAAGCTGGAGCCACGTTATTAATGAAAGAGTTAATTTAACAAGGTGCCTGTTGTGCTGTTTTTATAATGCCTACAACAAAGATATAAAAGTAAAAAGTACAAAAGAGTGTATTTAGCATAAAGGGTGAGTATATATAAATGTTGATGTTAGATATGGAAATAGTCACAATGAAAATCTCTTCTAAAAACCCTCTGTGATAGTTTGGCTGTTAGAGGAAAACAACAGGTTGAATTTTAGACACATTTTAGAGGACTTTTACAATTTATGGCTATCATGGAAATTTCATTGCAGTTTCATTTTTACCATCTCTGTGTAAAACATGATGGATCTCTCCATCCATCTTTATGGTAAAGGCTCCTGACACCTCAAATGGTGCCGTGGCATCCGTGCCACCAAACAGAGCTGGGGGTTTGGAAAAGTCTGCAAAGAGCAGTTCTGAGATGAATACAGGCATAATAACATTTTCTTGATAAAATAATGCTCCCGTGTCACGGCAAACGGAACTGTCAGCGCTCCTTTGTCGGCCTCTCCCAGGCTTAAGAAAGGGTCCTTGACAGTTTCAGCATTGCCTTTAAACATCTTATTGAAATGTAGATTAAGACTGTACATCTTATAATAGTTGGAAAGCCTTTTCATTTTAAGTCTTGTAGAAAAGCAAGTATTAAATAAGTATTAACTTTAGCAGTCACATTTTAGCATTTTTCTCAGGTTGATCCCGGCTAGACCTAATATTTAGATTTATTTAAAGAGGCAGTAGATTACCTGCCAGTACAGTGGTAGAGCATTGTGCATTCCTCTGAGTCTCCATAAAGTGAGATTAGCTGTGTCTTTTATTAGTGCCATCATCTCTCCTGTGTTTCACAAAGGTGCTCTGTGTTCCTGAATCAATGATGCCTCGGTGTTCTTGGTTTAGCATTTTCAAATGCTTCTGCTATCAGTTTAATACTAACTTCTTTGAAATAAAATGCCACTGAAATCTGTTCTATAATTAGGGCTTTTCCAGAGTCTCCTGTAACTCAGAAATACTCATTATGCTGAGTATATTCTCATATATGCAGAGTATATTCTCTTTTCATTTAGTGATGTGAGCCACAGTTTAGGAAGTATTTATCAGTCAGGGCTCCGATTGATATGTAAACTATTTATCCACTTCCTGTATAAAACAATGATATTTTAAATCAATCTTTGGGTCTCAGTTTCTGGGTACTGATTTTGAAATCTTGGACTTTTTGGAAAAAAGTTCAGAAAATCCGTTTCTCAGAGGTATTGATGTCTTGTTTGACTTAGGAAAAAAATTGAAATTACCTCTAATTATTAATCATTTGTGAACCTCATGTTTGTAGAAGTAAACCTCAATCAGAACCCTAAAATAATGATCAAGCTCACAGGAGTTTCAAGTTAGCAACCTCTATGTTATTATCCTTATTTCCTATTTAACCCTAATTTCTTTTATTTCATCTATAATTTACATGATGTAAATTTGATTTCTGCAAAGCTTGGCTATCAGAAGGATAACTTCCAGTCTCACAGATGTGATGCAGAACTGATAGAAAGCCAATAAACACACAATTTATACTCTCTGACCTTTCAGAACGGGTTCCTGCCTTAAATGAGTGCAAGAAATACCGAGCTCTGATGGCACTCGGGCAGTTCATCCTTTCTGGATAGATCCAAATAAATATTTGAATACAGACAAGGAAATATCACATGAGATGGGAGCTCGGCAGCAGAAGGAAATGATTCATGAATGAAGAGAGAGAGACTGAGCAGTGCAGGGACTCAATTCGAAAGATTATTGAAAATACTCCGTGGCAGTTTCTCACTCCTGTGGTAGCTGTTCAGCCCCCAGATGGCCAATACATAAAATTCTGCAGTTGTGGGGGACACTCTGCAGAGTCTTTGAAAATACCAAATTTAAATTGGGATTTAGTATTTAAATATTCCAGGAGTTCCTTGTTTTCCTCTTCTTCTGGCTGTTAGGGTGGGCATAAATACGAGACCTACCCTTGAGTCTGAGTCTTTAAAATTTGATTCTGTGACTGTCTGTCAAGAGCAGAAGGAAGAAAAGTTTTGCTGGGAATTTTAGTGGCTTTAAAATTCCTCAAAGATGCAAAGACTGGGAGGGATGGATCTGTTTTCTTTTAATTTGTGGAGTATCTGTCTCTGGGCTTTGGGTGTGAGCTGCATTGGTGCAGAAGGAAATAAGGAAATGTCTTTGTAGGGCAGCTCTGGTGAAGTTTAATGCACACCAGCCTTATCAGCTGAAAATTTTTGTGATCTTTTTCAAATTCTCTTTTTTTCCCCTGTGTCTCCATTCTTTTCTTGTACAAAACCATAGCACTCCATACCTGCAAAAATATTAGAAACAAAATACTAATATTTTCTATTTTGCAGTGATTTTGGTTTGGATGGGAAGCAGAAATAAAACAATAAGATACTGTGTTTTGGCTGAATTTTGTACTTTGTGGTGAAATCATCCAGAGTGGGGTATTTGACTGTTTTAAAGCTGTTCCAAATGGTCCAAGGGTCATTAAAGAATTTTTTTTATGACTGAAGAGCAAAATTTTCTGAAATTAATTTAAAATGCAGATAACCTAGTCCCGTAACTGTGCTCAGTCCTCTGGTAGAGGTTTCTAAACCCAAGTTTTGTGCACAGGAATGAGAGGAATGTTCAGCTCCACTGTTTGCAGGGATTCCTGGTGGAGTTGTTTGAGGTTTTTTTTTCCCCCATCAGCCTTGAAATGTACATTGAACTTTACGTTTAAAATGGTGTGACACTGGAATAAAATAAAATAATAAGTAAAACCAGTGTAATTCTTCTGGATTTATATCCAGTGGGATGAGGAAGGACTTTGTCCTCCTGATCATGCTTTGAGGTTGAAATAAAACGGAAAAGTCGAAATGAAGCGCAAACAGAAATGCAGTGTTGTAGTTGACATTGAGCCAAAACCATGAAAAATAATTGAATTTCCCATAGTTTTGATAAAAAAACATAGCTTGAGCAAACTTGGAACCATTTGAGTCCGGAGATTTCCGGCAATGAGATGTGAGGAATTTGTGAAAAACTTTGGGAATTCAGCAGATTTGAGATGGATATGGACTGAGATTGGTGTTTAATTACAGAATCCAAACCCAAGCACATTTTGTCATCTCTTCAGTTACGTAATGAAGTTTGTCCCAGGTCTCGCCAGAGCTGCTCATTTCTGATGGATCCTGATGAATTCTGCTCTGATTATTGCACTTTATTGCAAGTTCTGCCCTGAACATGGCCAGAAGTGCTTTGTGGCAGTTACTAAAATAGGAAGTTGCTCAGCATCATGATTAAGATGCTTATTTTAAGAAAGCTGTTTGATTTTGTGTTTGGTGAGACAGAGCTCTCCAGCTCTTCATCAACACTGCTAAATTTCGGCGGTTTGGGTCTGGCTTTTTTCTCAAAACAAACATGATTGCTTTATATCATTTTTAAGCATTTGTTTCCTGATGAGGCAGGAATATTCAAGGAAAAAGAAAAACTCAATAATAATAATGGCTGGATATTAGGAAAGGATTTTTGGTAGTCCTTTAACATTTTTCTGTGTGCTCTTGTGCTCCCTCTACTGACTTTCCACCTGGGAATGACAGAACTGCTACAACAGAGAATTTCCTGATGACATCACTGGGGAAAAATACCTCATTTTTAATAAAAAAACAACTTATTTGCAGGTTTTCACTTCAGTTCTTGCAGTCTTGGAAGCACAAGAGGGAAAACAAATGGATGTTTGGAGATAAAGGAGATAAACATCCTCTTTATTCTTATTTTGCGAAAATTTGAAAATGGTGAGGGGCAGTAAAGAGGCAAGAGACACTTATAGGTGACCTTATGAGATTTGATGGAGAGATAAAGGATTACAGAATAATACCTAGAACATAGAGATATAGAAGCCATTGGAAGAAATCCATGTATTTGTTATTTGTTGCCTCTACTCAGTCCCATAAGCTCCAGGGATTCTCAAGAGCATGTATTGAAATTCGGGTTTGGAATTCTGGAATTTTAATTGCAGAACAAAAACTCTTAGAATTCATAAGAAAATAAAAGTAAAATAAGGTCTCTTTATTTGTTTTGACCGAACTTCTTTCCGTAAATGAAAGTGTTATGTAAAAAAAGGAAATTATTCAACAAAGACATATGAGTGGAGTTTTGATCTTTTCCTCACGTGATCAAAAGTCTTGAAGGGCTTTTAACTCTGGAGTGAACCTTGGAGGCATTAGCCAGTAGTTTCAGTCCAAAATGTGCATTTCACTTGTGACTTAATTTCAATAATTTCAATAGTAAATCACTTGATCTATTTGTGTTTTTGTTCATCTTCATATACTTTGGTGTTTTTTCCCTCTAATCAGTGACTGGCGCTGGAATGAATTCTGGGAAAAACAGCAATTTGCAAGAGAGAATGGGAAATTTGTCTTTGGATTTTTGGTGGTACATTTTCCACAGAAAGCTGCAGTTATTGCATATTTTTGTCAGTTAATTAGCCAGAGGAGTGAGACTCTTCTTTTCTTGTCAGGTCAGCTTGTTGTGACATTATTTTTGTGGGTTTTTTGGGAGCCACTGGGTTGGCTTTACCTGTCTGTCCTCAACCATGGAGGGCATCTGGGACACCATTACTGTGGAATGGTTGGGGTTGCGAAGGACCTGGTAGGTCACCCAATTCCAGCCCCAAATGAGCCAGAAGAGAGGGATTCTGCCTGTTGAAGTGTGGTTAATGGAGGAAATTTTGTCCACAAATACCTGTTTAATGAGCAGCTCCTGCTGCCTCTTCTGGTGATGTGTTCCATCGATATTCCCATGTCCTGCAATTAGAGGATCACACAATCATGTTTGGGCAGCTGAATCAAGCTCTGTATTTCTCCCTTTTATTTAAATTAATTCCTAGAGGCAGCTTTTGATGTGCATTGACTTTGGAGAGGTTTAGGAATGCCCAGATGAGACACAGATCCCTTGTTATGTAAAGGAAACATCACCAGTGTCTCTGAGATGAACTAGTGACTTATGTTGCTGTGTTTTGGGGTGTTTTGTGCTATTTTTTCATGGTCAGCTTCTTTATATTTAGCTCTTTCTGATGATTCATTTTTTAGTTGCTTTAGGGGGATCTGGCACCCCAGTACCAGGTCAAAGTATTTTTATTCCACATGAAACCAGAAACTCAAATCTG
>CM019220.1:1480853-1518660 GCA_009741485.1 Malurus cyaneus samueli
AAAGGCGATAAACCTCCTCTTTATTCTTATTTTGCAAAAATTTGAAAATGATGACGGACAGTAAAGAGGCAAGAGACACTAATAGGTGTTTTCATGAGATTTGATGGAGAGATAAAGGATTACAGAATAATATAGAATATAGAGATATAGAAGCCATTGGAAGAAATCCATGTATTTGTTATTTGTTGCCTCTACTCAGTCCCATAAAGCTCCAGGAGATTCTTGAGAGCAGTTATTGAAATCCATGGTGAAATTTGGGTTTGGAATTCTGGACATTAATTGCAGCAACAAAAACTCTTAGAATTCATAAGAAAATAAAAGTAAAATAAAGGTCTCTTTATTTGTTTTGACCAGAACTTCTTTCAGTAAATGAAAGTGTTATGTAAAAAAAAAGGAAATTATTCAACAAAGACATATTATTTGAGTGGAGTTTTGATATTTTCCTCAGTGTGATCAAAAGCCTTGAACAGCTTTTAACTCTGGAGTGAATCTTGAATTAGCCAGTAGTTTCAGTCCAAAATGTGCATTTCACTTGTGACTTAAATTCAATTTCAGTAATTTCAATAGTAAATCACTTGATCTACTTGTGTGTTTTGTTCATCTTCATATACTTTGGTGTTTTTTCCCTCTAATCAGTGACTGGCGCTGGAATGAATTCTGGGAAAAACAGCAATTTGCAAGAGAGAATGGGAAATTTGTCTTTGGATTTTTGGTGGTACATTTTCCACAGAAAGCTGCAGTTACTGTGTATTTTTCTGTCAGTTAATTAGCCAGAGGAGTTAATTACCTGTGAGGTCATGTGAGACTCTTCTTTTCTTGTCAGGTCAGCTTGTTGTGACATTTTTTGTGGGGGTTTTTCTGGGAGCCACATGGGTTGGGCTTTACCTGTCTGTCCTTAACCATGGATGGCATCTGGGACCCCATTGCCATGGAATGGTTGGGATTGGGAAGGACCTGGAGGGTCACCCAATTCCAGCCCCAAATAAGCCAGGAGAGAGGGATTCTGCCTGTTGAAATGTGGTTAATGGAGGAAATTTTGTCCACAAATACCTGTTTAATGAGCAGCTCCTGCTGCCTCTTCTGGTGGTGATGTGTTCCATCAATATTCCCATGTCCTGCAATTCAGAGGACACACAAATCATGTTTGGGCAGCTGAATCAAGCTCTGTATTTCTCCCTTTTATTTAAATTAATTCCTAGAGGCAGCTTTTGATGTGCATTGACTTTGGAGAGGTTTAGGAATGCCCAGATGAGACACAGATCCCTTGTTATGTAAAGGAAACATCACCAGTGTCTCTGAGATGAACTAGTGACTTATGTTGCTGTGTTTTGGGGTGTTTTGTGCTATTTTTTCATGGTCAGCTTCTTTATATTTTAGCTCTTTCTGATGATTCATTTTTTTTTAGTTGCTTTAGGGGGATTCTGGCACCCCAGTACCAGGTCAAAGTATTTTTATTTCCACATGAAACCAGAAACTCAAATGATGAAAATATGTATCTGTAAGGCTGACAGTGCTACAAGATGTGCAATTTTTGGGCTCCTGTCATAATGTCCCTAATGTGATTTTGGAATAAAATTTTAAAATGCAAATATATATTGCAAATAGAAGGATTTGAAGGTTCTAAATGACTTTGACATTAAATGGGGTTTTTTACTGGAGGATTTCAAAACATTCAGAATGCACCGGGCAGCTCCAAAATATTTTCTCTTTAAAAACTGAAGCTGAGTAATGTTAATGTCAGGTACAAAAAACGTGAGACACTGATTCTCATCTGTTCTCTGAATTCTCCAGGTAGGTTTTTCTAACATGATTATGTCCCAAATATTGCTCTCCTCTATCCCTGCCATGCTGGGACCACCCTGGGTGATTCTCCTCTTTCAGCCAGAGGTGAAAATTCACTGCAGATGCTGTGCTGAATTCATGTGCAGTGACCAGCTTGAAGCGTGAATCTGCCACTTGCTTAACAGTTTGTCGTACAAAAGTCATCCCAGATTGCTTTTCCCTTTTGCCATTTCTCCCAAAAGCCTTGGTGGTAGACTGTGCTGGATGCCAGGATGCCAAAACTCACAAATATATATTTAATGAAGCAAAAAATTCTTAATTAAATCAAAATTACTAAAATTGTCATGGTTTTGGAACTGAAATATTGAATTTTTATGTAAAGATTGCCTTAAGATTTATGAATCTGTGGCCTAGTTTTGACCTGAGCTAGAGTGAGTTGCTAGGACCATAAAGTATTTTTCTAAGGTTTCTTGCTTTAGATATCAAACACCAGTAGTAAGCAAACTTCAGCTAGAAAGAAAAAGAAAATAAAAAAGAGAATGAAACACAAAAGCTTCAGTTTTGCCTTTCAGTGTCAATTCTAACCACTCATCTGGGATACTACCGTTTATGTCCTAATTTTTTATTGAAATAATAACTAAGTATGGGATACCTGAATTAATTTTCAGGTGGATCAGGACTTTTTTATTTTCATTCTTGACCCTCACTTTTATTTGCTGTGGATTTCAGGTTTCTCTTCTTGGTTTGCAGCCTGAAAATGGGGCTGATTTACTTTGATAAGTTTCCACCTACCTGTGAGTGTTGTTTGAAGCTGCTTCAGGTGCACTTTTCTGTCTGTACCCACGGAGGATTGATCCACCTGCAGGGAGAGCTGGGAGCTGGTTCATCCTTTAGTAGCATACCAAGCACAGGCTTGGCTTTAAGATTTATCTAATTAATAAAAAAATATAATAAGAAAACTTCTGCCCAGGGCCCAGAGTTCTTCAGCATCGTTCGTCTTTGCTGCTTTTCTTTGTCCTCTCTCAGTGGGATGTAGAGAGGTACAAAAAGAGAGAGTAACAAAAATTTATTGGTTAAAATTTGGTTCCCTTCTCAGCAATAGGCTGAAATAAATTCCTCTCCGTGTTAGATGTTGCAGATGAGATTTTCCTTCTTGTTGCATTCGACTTTATGTGAACATAACTGAGAAATCTCTCAAATTTCCCTTCTCTTGGAAGATTAATTATAATTTTTCAGAATAGTTTGTGATGATCCTGTTTGCTCAGGTAGAGCTCTATTTGTCTCGACTCCTGTATATTTAGTTTTGCAAGTATTAAAGCAGCAACCAAGTGATCTTTCATTATTGCTCCTGCTGATAATACCCTTTCTGTCTCGTAAATAATAATAAAAAGTGAGTCACCGATACTTTGCAGCTTCTCTGCTCTGAGGTGTCTGTAAGAGAAGTCAGCGCATCGCCTCGAGGGAGCGGATTACAGGCAAAACGAGCGCCTTTCTGCTCACTCTCTTGGCTCATGGCTTTATGGCTGTGTGGGATCTGAGAAATAAATGGTGGTCAGTAAAGAACAAACACATTTATTAGAGCAAGTTAAAGACCCCGTTTTGCTGTTTGCCAAGGTCCCTTTGAGTGCCGAGTTTGGCAGCCACCAAATGACATGGCCCGCGCGGAGCTGATTTTGACGAAGCCTCTGGGATGTGTTAAAAAGCAAACCAGAGCGAATCACGTACTGGAAAGCATAACTCAGTCAAGGAAAAATGTATGATTAAGGGCGACATGGGCAAGGAAAGCTTTGCCAGAGCTCAGGGTAAATATTTGTATCAGTGTGAAGTGAAAGCTTCACGTCGCTGATGTCAAGCAGCTGGAATTTTCATTGTTTATAAACTTTTGTTGTTGCAGTTGGATTTTGGCAGAAAAGGTACCAAAGAGGGAACTGTTTCCCAAAGCAAGAAAGCTTTGGGTTTTGATAAAACACTTTGTGCAGATAGGAAGGCAAAGATGCAAAATTTCTGGGCCTTTTTTTAAAAATAGCATCTCACGTGACCGCCAGTTGCCTCGTGATATGCAGTTGACTCATCCTGCAGGAGTTTTTTGGGTGTTGTGGGGTCAAAAAAGAGACAGAAACCACTACTGGCTACCATCCTCCTCTCACAAAGGTGACCAGCAACAGTCAAATTGAGATTGAAATAGTTGCTTTAATAATTACAGCTCTACCTTGTTCTGAGTCCAGAGTTCATTTATCTTCAGAGAACAATGCCACACATCTTCAGAGTGTGAGTCAAGTATTTTAATGAGAGAAATATGACCTACTTGGGGATACAACCCAGTTTTTTGGGTTCTATCCAGGAGCCTTATGATAAACTAATATGCCTTTTTTTCCCCATCCCTTACCCTCAATGCACTTAAACTGTAGCCGTGGGCTTGTGTCAATATATTTCACACCATGTTTTATTCAATGAGTTGTTTTATTGGTGTGTTTTGAGGATTTTTAGAGCAAATTTGTGGTGATATCAATCTTGGGATAGAACTTTTAATTTTGTGTGAAGTACAAGACTGGCTTTGGTGGTTCTTTAGGTTGGGCCCATATTTGTAATACAGGAGGGAAGTGGTTTGTAACATGTTCCCTGTGATGGAGATGTTTCTCGACATTGGGATCTTGTGATCCTGCTCATGATCTGGGTCTTGATCAGCAAAAGTTTTTGGTTCGGGCTGGTTTCAGCCTTTTTTGGAAGTGAATTTACATCTGAGCAATTGGTTCCTCCAAGGAAGGAGAGGGTAAGGAGGTGTTATTATTTTTCTCCCAATGGGCATTTAAAAAAATGGAAGTTATTTGGGTGAAAACTTTGAGACTGGTGATTGGATTCCCTATTAATGAGTTCCTGGGCTCTGCTGAAGAGTTGGATGTGCACGTGAAGCATGCATGTTTTGCTACATACATGAAGATGTTTTAATTTAAACAGCTTTATGTTTTGTCAAAGTAAAACAGGGGCTGCCCCTGCCAGTGAGAAACAGAGCTCTGCAAGAACCTAACAACATTACCCAGCTGCACTAAGAATAGAAATCAAGCCCCTGCTGGTATAATTAAGAAATCTTCACTTCCAGTCCCTGGGCTTTAGAGACCTGGATCACTAACTAATTCCAATTTAGAGAGCTTTTTTGATAAGAGCTTTTGTAAACTAGGAAATAAGCTGAGAATGAAAACTTTTCAGTGCAAGTATTTTAGCTGCGCACTCAGCCTGTTCAGTGTTATTTAATGTTTGGTCTGTCCTGGAGGGAAATCAGATATATCAGCATTGAATTGAAGAAATACAGCACACTCGTGGTCCTAAAGGGTTTTGTTAAAAAAAAAAAAAAAAAAAAAAGGTGGGCAACTCATGCCATGGTGTCGGATCTTACATTTGGAAAAAAAGCAGCAATTTCATTCATAAATGTAGGGCCTGGCCCTGCAGCCTCAAAGCAGTCCTTTGAGTCCTGGCTGCTTGGAGCTCTGGATAATGTAGGGGTAGAAATCCAGGCTGGGCACAGATTCTTTTTAAATTAATTTATTTTTTTCCCTTTTTTTAATGTGAACTTTAAGTTGATTCTGCTCTGGTTTGTGCTGATGTGGGAGCTGTGGCAGGGGAGTTACTCTGGTTAACAGTGATGGGAAGTATCAATGTCACCTGTTCTTTCATTCTCCAAATAAGATCAAACACATAAATTTATCAATATATCTTCTCCACAAATGGGAAGCATTTGTTGAGGATGAAATCTGTGAGAAGCTTGACTGAACATCATCTACATGTTTTCTATACAAGTGATACTCCTGCTTTCTGTTTTCATTATAGCTTCTATTCTGCTCCTCTCATTCTTATTTCAGGTTTTATTAATTTCCTTTATTCCTCACCAGCTGGCCACTCCTTCTCCCGCAGTTTCTTTGAAGCAGCAGGCAAATTCAGTGCTACTTCTGTGTGATTCAAACCTTGTAACCCACACATTGCAGGAGGTTTAAAGACACTGGTGAGATCACCCACCCACTCATTGCTTATTATTATTTTATGTATCATGGTGTAACAGGTCAAATATCTGCCTCGTAAAAGTGTGTGGGGAGAGGGAGCTGCTGGGGAAGTGCTGCACAGGAGATGGAACAGAGAATTCCTTTTCCAATTATCCTGTTGGCATCCAGATTGCTCCATCTTTCCTTCTTGGCTTTGTCACCTAGGATGCAAGGATGGGGAACCCTCTGTCATCTGGGAGTTATGGAAATTTTGGATGTATTAGACCATGAGGTATTACTAATAATAATGTTGATTGAAAATTCTTGCAAGATCTGGAGGGTTTTTAAGTTCCCTGTCTGCTCTTTAACATGTGTGCAGTGGATAAGAGGGTTTTTCATAGGATCATGGCATGGGTCAGGCTGGAAGGGACCACAATGGGTCCTCTGGTGCCACCTCCCTGCTCCAGCAGGGCCATCCCAGGGCACAGGAGTGTGTGAGGGAGACTCCAGTCCCCTAATTTGTCTTAGCAGATCATGATAGCCCATAAAAACCTTCTACAGATGAATAAATTAATGAGCCCCTACCTTATTCTCAGTGAAGCCCTCCTTTTGTGTCTTGCTCACCTCCTTTCCTCCTTCCATGATTCGGTGTGCATCCTAGTTTGTCTTTGCAAATAACATTATGGCAGGAACCTGAAATTTTTGGGATCTGAATGTAGTAATTTCTTTTTTTGGTTGAGGGTTTCCATTTCCCTGCAGGTCTGGTGTTGCCAAGAGACTTGGTAGGAAATGGAGCTCACTGGTCTGATCCAGCCAGGGGTTTGGCTGGGTCTGAATGGACAGAAAAGAGCTCAATGAGCTCCAAAATCTGTTTATTCTGATTTCGGTTTCTTGTGTCACTTCAGAGCCAGAGCTCCTTGTGAGGTGCACACAGGAGGTGTATGGGATTGCAGGAGATCAGGGAGTTGTTCAGGTTGGAAAGCAGCTCTCAGGTGATCGAGTCCAAACATTAAAGTGAACTGAAGGAGTTACCCAGAAGCTGGATGACACCTTCTAAAATTCTGATCCCTCCTGGGTGTGGTGGAGATGAATTTTGGCTGTTTGTGCTGTTTGCCCAGCTGGGGGCATTTCCTCCCCGTGGATGGTGTGGCCAGGCTGGGTTTGTGCTGGTGACCACACAACCTCCTCAAGGACAATGGCTGTGATCCAATTCTCCTTAGGAGGGATTTCCATCTCCTTCCTGCAAATCTGCATCGCAGGGAATGGGATGGGAAGGACCCCGTGGGTGCAAACCTCCTGTGTGGGATTCCCCAGGGCAGGAATTGAGGGCTGGAGACCCCATCCCAGCCTGGCCACCAGGCTGCAAATGTGGCTACCTGGGCACCATCCCACGTGTGATCCATACTCTGCCTCAAACCTATAGATTCTGTAGGAGATGCACTATTGTATGGCACCAGTGTCAAAGCTTAAATTTGGGTCCAAATTTTTTTTAAAGTAGGAAAATAGGAATATTTTCTTTGATGCTTTCAGAGGCTGGCTACTGCTTTTAAAAGTTGCAACCCCAGTCGTGTTTGAAGCTTGATTTATTTCTTTTTTTTATTTAAGGAGGGCAAGAGCACAATTTAGACAAACATTTTTTAATATTTTTTTTCCTGGAATGATGAAACTACTGCACTGCAATCAAGCTGCAATAAAAATGTGAAATACTGTCAGACGATGCGAAGCTGGTGCAAATGAAAGCCAGCGATAGAGACAGAATCCTAAAATAAATTCCAGGGAAAAGCAGGCTATTTGCTTTCAAAATGCAAAAAAGTAAACTAACCTTAAAAAGTACCGGGACAATGCAATAGCTTTAGCTGTGTATGAGTTCAGCTGCAATAGAACAGCAGATAGAATAGAATAGCGGCAGATGGCTTGTGCAGGGAAAATAATGGTTAAAAAAGTTAAAATAGAAATATTAAACATAAAAAAAAAATTAAATTGGGGAGCAGGCAGTAGAGGGAAGCCGGGGCTGGAGTCAGCTTTGCAAAGGGGACTGTAGGTGGAGCTCGGCTCTGCGATTCCTCGCTGCAGCCCCACAATGCAGCGATTGTTTCCCGTTTCGTTTCCCGTTTCGTTTCCCTCGGTGCGTTTCGGTGGCACTCTGTGTTTATCTCACCGGGAACCTTCGCTCTCGGGAGCCCCACAATGCTCAGGATCCAGAAAAACCTTTTTTTTTTGGGAACACCTAATCCTTGGGCTGCCTCCAAGGACCACAACTGCCACGGGCCGCTGGGGACACTTTGAGGGCTTTAGGTGTGTCTCTCTCAAGTCAGCCACAGCCAAGCATGAGGCAAATGTGCCCAGACCAAAGAAAATAAATTATGTGGGCTCCAATTTTCAGCAGTTATGAGGTATTGAGTTGCACATCTGAGGAATTTGCTCGGGGTTTAACTCTTTGGAGGGTTCTGGTGGCTGCTCCTGGAGGGATGGAGCTGTCTGTGTTTCAAAAGCATCTGGGCCGTTGAGCACGGAATGATAATTGAAATCTGGGCCATAATTAATTGTTAACACAAAAAAAAAGGGAGAGTTGGAACACGTGGGAGAGAAACCTGGTACCTGTGCAGAAGCTGGGAGGGATGAAGAAGCAGCTCTGGGTTTTGCCACTTCGTGGGGCACGTCCCAGGAATGTCCTGAGTGCCACTAAACTTTTAACTAAAACCCTAAAGTTTCAGCCTCAGTTTTGGGGCCACAATTGCAACTTCCACCACGACATTAGCAGGCACTCCAGCACAATTAACACGGCCTCTGGAGCTGCTGCTTCATCCAGGTTTGGAGAAGTGCTCGTGAGCCAGAGCGATTCTGCTGAATTTCTTGCTGAAAAGGCATCAGCTTTCGGTGAGAGATACAGAAAGTACAGCCTGCCCTTCCTCCTTCAAGTATTTCTTGTTCCCCACAACCATCTGTAACATCAAATATCTGGTACGTTGTGTTGCTGAAACTTAGAAGTGTAAACCCCACACTGGAAAAACAAACGGCTCATTTTTTTTTTTTCTTTTTCATTTTTTTTTCTAGGAGAGGATTTTTAAAGGTATTTTCTTAAGCAAATAATTAGCCTGTGGAAGCGATAGTGATAAGCAAATAGACAATTATTCAGAAGGAGGTTTTGGGCTCGTTCCCCCTCCTCCCCTGTTATTGCACCAATTAAGGTTTGTGGTCTTTTTGCAAACCAATCTGAGTTCTGTACGAACTCCAGGAAGCTGCTCTGAGTTCACTGAAGTTGATGCACCCTTGCTGCTGTCTCCTGGCACAATCAGTTTTATGTGGATAAAAATCAGTGTTTGCAATCATTACCTTTTTTTTTTTGTTTGTTTGTTTTTAAAATCTTGGAAGGATGTGATCCTCAAAGCAGTGGAAAACAGTATTTTGTCAGCACTAAATCTGGGAGGAGAATTTAATCCTTAAAGGCAAGTTGGGATAATTCTTCCTGCAGTTCCTGCCCTGCTTTGCTGGGGCCAGGGGTGGCTTTGTGGTGTGTCTCTCCAAGAAGGGACACACAGGAGCTGGAAGAAGAGAGAAAGGGACACAAATAAAATTTGGAGGTCACTTGTGAGGTCGTGGGGAATGCTGTTGCCTGTAACCTCTGTGGCAGGATGGAAATGACAATGACCCTGGAAGATTTTTAGGGCTTGCAAAACTCTGTCTGTGTCATTAAACTGCTTTTATGCCTTATGCACCTCTTAGGGATGACATGTTTACGTGGTTTGTATTACAGATGGATATCTCTCTGGCCTGAGAGTGTCTTTCCAAACTCCCTTATTTCTCATTTCCCGTCCTCAATGACATAATAGATTTAAAGTGCAAGGTAATTTTCCACCTCTGTATTTTCAGAAAGGCTTTCACTGAAGAATAGACCCAGTGTTTGAGGGGGAGGCAGCTGTAAGCATCAGTAAAAGATGGAACTTGTAGAAGATAAGGCATGGAGGAGGTATAAATACTATTTCTGAATATATTGAAAATGGCTTCAAAAGTGAGGATATGTTTCTTTTATAGTAGTGTATTCTCCTTAAAGTCTGCTCTAGTAGGGAATGAATCAGGATGTGCCTGTGTGTGTAGGGGGTTTCCTTTTTTCATTTTTTTTTAGGGATCATTTATTTTTTGATGTTCCTTTCAGTAGTGGTACAGTTTTCCAAGAGTTTCCAAAAACAACTTACTGGATTCAGTATTGTGACTACCTACTTTTTTTTTTCTTTTTTCCTTACTGATATGTCATATTAAAATACATGTAAAGTGGGAATATTTGAAAGTAAAGAAAGGGAAATACAGTACTGGAGTGATACTGTGAAAAAAGGGAGTTTCTTTTACATGCATGAGCAGATGGACAGCAGGAGTAAATGAAATGATTTAATAAGTAGTCTTAAGAGTTTTTTAGCTGAAAGTTGGTGAAGAAATTACATTGTGGCTGTTTTTGAGGAACATGGATTTGTATTAATGACTCTCACTGCAGTTTTTCCTGCCTTTGGACCAGGCTGTAGGAGGCTGCTCTGCACAAGCAACCCTTACAGTGTTTTTTTCTGGGGTATCCAGCAGTCTTTGGGTCAGTGTGGGAGCTCTCCCAGGCTGAGCTCAGTGCCCAGGCAGTGTTCTCACGATGGCTGGGAGGCTGTCCAGTGCTCTTCTTGTGAGTGGAACACAACCTTGTGTCATTTATTTTAGTTCAGCACTCCAGGATAAGGTACACATCAAAGCCAGGTCCTTGTTTGCACCCCTAAACCCCATCAAATTGGAATTCACCCTTAAAGACACAGAAAGTGCAGCAATTCTGACTTGTTGCACTTTATTGCAAGCTCTGCTCGCTGGAAATAATTTGTATAATACTGCTATAGCCTCTTCATTTTCTATGTGGAGATCAGGTGAGAAAGGTCACTGATATGTGATACTGCTGGCATCAAAAAAAAACGACAGTGGAGTCATCATTGCCTTCAGAATCAAACATGAGGCATCTCTGGAATGTATGAAAATCGGGGGGTTTTGTCTGCTGGAGAGAAAAGAGGATTTGGGAAGTGTGGAGCAGAGCTCAGTGCAAGGGCTCTAATGCGGATTAGAACACCAAAGCATTTTGGCACATTTGGGGCTGAGCCAGAACCTCGCTGGGATGGGGCCAGATGAAAAGCCTGGATGTGCAGAGTCCCTTCCCAGCTCCCTTGGCTTGATGGTGTTTAGGCTGCTGGGTTAGCTCCAGCTTTGGGGCCAGCTGACATTCCCACGTTCTGGTGCGAGGACCTGGAACACGTGGGTTTTCCAGCTTACACGTTTACGAGACTCTGGAGATTTGCTGAAGCTTTCCTGAGCTCCACTTTTGAACCTAATCGAGCTCTTTTGTGGAATTTAGAGTCAAGTGGAAAGTGCAAAAACTGGATAGGGATCAAGGGAATGCAGCAAACACATGAACTGGGAGGTAAAGGGCTAAGGTGCCTCCTGTGACTTGTGAGATCCAAAACAGCGCTGAGGATATTCTCTCTCCTGTTCTAAGAAACCAGATCCAAGTGGTTTCTTTGCTCTGTTCCCTTTGTAAAGTAGCTATGAGGAAAATTACAGATAAGTCTCAGCCAGAAAACCCATCTGGTACGAGAAGAAGGGGCCAAAGAACAGCTCTTTGAACGCTCAAGGCTGCTTTCTGTCTTGACTAAACTCTCCTGCCCAGTGGTGGGGTCTCCATTCCCTTTGACTCTTCTCGATAAGTTTTATTTTGCAGTGGGTAGTGAAGGTGCTTGTCTTCAAGTTTTGATCAAATTTTGAATTTAGTACAGTGTTTTCTGCCCTGGCAGATGTGTCCTGCTCATTTCCCTCCCTGGGTTCTGTCAGATCAGGTTGTGTGAGGGATCATTGGTACCAAAATCTGGGGCCAGGGGGACTCCTTGGCAGGCCTGTTCTTACAGCTGGTGCTTTCATCCACAGTTAGTTCCAAACTTTTTCCCCCTCAAAATATTAAATAGTCACTTTGGTTCATGATTTTCAACCAAAGTTAGGACATAAAGCAGGATATTTTGCTGAATTTTGTGTTCGAACTGCAAGAAAGAAATACAAGAATTACTTAAAGCACAGGGATTGTTTTGTAACTCCAAAGCTGGAGGGTTTCTTGCTCGGTAGAAGATAATTTTCAGTTTTTGTGCATTTATTCAAAGACAAGTTCCCACTTGCAAAGCCTGCATGTCCTTTTCTCTGAGCAAAGCAGGATGTGGCTGAGCTGTTGCCCACTTCAACCTTGAGCTGAAATGTTGTCAGGGGGTAGAGCAGAGCAAACAGAGAGGGAGCTGATCCCTTCTGGGGTATTGGGGCTCTCCTGCAGCCTCCCCAGCCCTTTCCCTGCCAGCAGGGTTGTGTTGGACGGAGCTCCATACTTGGGATGGCAGCAGTGTGGTGTTCCAGGTGGGGATGTAAAAGTGTTGGTTTTTTTTTTTTTGTTTGTTTTGTTTTGTTGTTTTTTTTGTTTGTTTGGTTTTTTTTTTCCGAAGCCCATGTGCTGCAGTGGCAGTCACCTCTAATTAAATAGTGACAAGAAGTTGCTTTCAGGCAGTTTGAGGGCAGCAAGGAAAAAAACTTGCTCAAAGGTAGGATCAGGCACAGCTGCAGCAACATCTCCCTGAGGGCATCTGATGTGCACGAAGTTCAGGGATGTCTGCAGAGGTCTAAACCAATCTTTTAGCTTTGCCACGAGCCACCTGGGAAGGAGATTATTGCAACTCTTACATGGCCATCAGTGCATGCTCAAGTTACAACAGGATCATCTCTATGACTTGTCTTCAATCTTCTATCATCTTCTGTCTTCTGCTTTGCAGAGAACAGATCTTGCACCGGTGCCACCCAACAGTTGGTGATAATTATTCTCCAAATGGTGTTTTTGCTCGGTGGCTGATGGAAATGTGTGTATTGGAGACCCCACACCTTGGCAGGGCTGAGGGAACGGGGTTTGTTCTGTCTGGAGAAGTTTCAGGGTGACCCAGCTGCTGAAGGAAATCTGTAGAAATTTGGGGAGAGGTTATTTATAGGGGCTTGGAGTGAAGGGAACTTTTCAGTTTCAAGTTTTTAATAGACTGAACATCAGTTATGATTTAAAAAAACCCCTGACTTTAATATCTGTATCATTGAAATTAAGGTCTATAAGGAAGTAGAGAACGATGAGGTGCCCCAGAGAGCTGTTCCACCCAAATGCAGGGCTTTGCTTTGTCTCGAGCTCTGTGTGAGAAGATTTTGAGGCTCTCCACAGTGGGACAGAGGCCCCTGCATGTTCCCTCAGCAATCTCCATGCCTGCTGGAGTGGCACTTTCCTCAGCTGCAAACCACACTGGGTTTGAAAGCAAAACTTGTACCATATCAGGTTTTTAAGAACAGGGCTAATTTTAAAAAAAGACGGAGTTTCTTTAAGGTTTCTTTAACCCCATTAACACAGCTGTTAAGAACATAACCACCAGACTGTGTTTATTTTTTGTGGGAATTCTTGGCAATCACTCAGGGGATGCTATTTCCCCCATTTGCTTGCTTCTCCCTCCACTAGAGGCAGAAATTCAGCTTTTGCTCTACTGAAGAGTCGGAGAGCTGCCATCAGGGCTCTGTGCCCAAGTCGTAGGGGAGCAAAAATGATCTGGCTGCTTTGTGATAAGATGCCCAAATCAGGTGGTCCTGAGCCTTTCCTGGGCTGTTTCTCCATGGCAGAATGGACAGGTTTGGTTTTTAGGATCTGAGGGGTGAGGTGCCTGACCAAACCAGGCTATTATTGCATAATGTATGGTTATCCCAGAATGGTTTGGGGTGGAAGGGACATGAACTCTACTGACTGAAAGCCATGTAAAATCCTTTCACCTATCTCTTGGGGTAGAACAGAACATGCCCAGGAAGAAAAAAAAACCAAACTCTTAATCTATAAAAATCTTTCTAGTGAATTTTCTGTATGTAGAAGTTAATTTTCAAAATGTCTTAATGCTCTCCTTTGCCTTGACAACCTCATCTTTCACCAGTTTTGACTCCAGTCACTGTGCAAGCCAAAGTTGAAAACAAAAAAATTTGTTCAATTTTCCTCTCCTTTTTAAAAAGCATTGTATACTGGCTGAAGAGTAACATTGTCTTGCAAATTTGTTATTTTTTTCTATCAAAATGCTTCTTGTGTTTTCGAACATTTCTGAAATTTAATGCACGGTGTTGGCTTAGTAAGAGGAAAGAGTCTAATCTAAAAATGGATCATTGAAAAATAAACACTAAAAATATTGAATTTGCTTAGATTTTTGGCATCTGAGGACAGTTGTTGTTAAGAATAGGGTTAAATAGGGTCTAATGTTGGTAATTTTCTGATAGATTTTCTGATATCAAAAGGCTGAAACAGTCCCAGCTGTACCAAATAGAAGAATATTTTATTATTATTGCTTAAGGTCAATTCTTAGAGTAAGTGCGGGAGGGTGTGAGTTTAATCATCAGATTAAGTAAACATAATCTTGAGTAAGAGTGAGTTTAATCATCAGATTAAGTAAACATAATCTTGAGAACTCAATGTAAAGATGCAATTATTTTATGTATTCTTGAGATAGGTGTCTAATATTGTAGTTATTCACATATTCCCTTGCTCAGAGAAGGAACAGTGCTCTGGAAAAGGTGGGTTTTGCACTGATTCCTGTTCCTAATCAGGTGTTGAGGATATTTTGAACTGTTGCTGCTGCCTTCATTCCCAGTTTGGGTTTAGGACTGCTGTGCAAGGTTGGGCTCAGTTT
Organism: Malurus cyaneus samueli; assembly: GCA_009741485.1. Taxonomy (NCBI): domain Eukaryota; kingdom Metazoa; phylum Chordata; class Aves; order Passeriformes; family Maluridae; genus Malurus; species Malurus cyaneus. Next base: position 1,495,345 of record CM019220.1, read on the forward strand.
TCTGCTGCAGCCCAGCAGTTTGAGCAGCCTTAGGAAGTGAAAGCCTTTTCCCCTTGGTGCAGCAGTGATGTGGGTTCATGGTGCCATTGTCACCTCACAATAACACAGCTCAGGGGTGGCAGCTTGTCCGTGGTCCCGTGTCCTGGAGGGATGGTGATGGCTCCTGGAATCACAGCCCAGCCAGCAGGCTCCAGGAGAACTGTCTGAAACCTTCAAAAGGGCCAGTCAGTTTATTCACTGCATCCCTGCAGGTCAGGAGGAAGGTGATAAAATCACTGCTCTTTACAGCTGATGATCTTGTATTGAATATTACCACTTTAATCATTCAGCCACACCTTCACCCGCACCATTGGAGTTATCTACTTTGCTTCACGCTGACACCCTGAACCTGTGACTTGTAGGAATAAGGCATTTTGCCCTTCTTTAAGTCTGATATCACTGAATCCTGCATCCCGTGTTGTCCTTCCCTCTTCCTGATATTCCTCTCGCTATCTCACCGCGTTTTCTACTCGCTGCTCCGATGGTTCGCGTTTTATGTCCACGCAGTTCTGCCGTTCCCTTACCATATGGTCATCCTGATGTTACCATTTGCCTCAATCATCCTTTTTGTAGCTGCTTGAACATCTTAATTGATCTCCTGAGCTATGTTAAAGATTTATAACAGACGTCGGCGTAATTCATTTCACGAGCACGTTAACCGCGCCTTTCCGTCTGATTGGGCGTCCACTCCTCTCCCTCATAAAAAACGTACACAAAGCACGGCCTCGTGTCTCTGTGGTAAAATAATGGATGTCTTGAAGGATATTAGAAACCTTGGACCACTCTACCCCAGCCAGCAGGATAAGCTGTGGCCCCTCAGTTGGTGCTAATAAGGTGTTCTCTGCTCTCTCTTAAACAACACCTCAAACTGGAGAACTTTTCTTTTTTTTCACTTGGAGCGGAGATGGCAAAACTTTTTGTTTTTGGAGTAAGATTCCAAGGCTTGTGTTGATAATATTGTTAAGCTGAAATGCATATATCAGAGCGGTGATGGTGCCAGGAACTGCTTTTGGCCAGGCCCGTGTTCCTTGGTATATGCGGCAGAGGCATGTGCAATTAATGATGTTGGCAAAAGGAGCACTGCAGGAAGAGCACACGAAATGAGAGGTTTGATGGTTTCTGCAAAGTACTGTGCCCATCTTTTCATGCAGAAAATGAGTAAACCATTACTCTACATATGATTGGAGCAGAACAGAGCACTTTTTTGATGGGGTTTGTCAGAGAGCATTCAGAAGAAGCTGTATGTTCGAAGATAAATTTTTATCACCCGGTTAAGAAAATATGTCTAAGGGTAGATAGGAAAAAGATAGGGCACATCCTTTGTGCAGTTAGAGGGGTGGATTTTTGAGTGTAAATTAAAGCCAAGTCTGTCTGATGAAGAATTTTCATCAGGGCATCCAACTATGGTTTAACTGTTGAAAATTGTCTTTGGCCAGAGATTTTTCTCAGGATTTGTAGCCTTTGTGGCTTCCTTTCTCACCTGTGCAGCAGCAAGTGAGCTAAAACAGCTTTTATTTTCCTTCACCTTTAGTTTTGATTAGAAGGTGTCAATCTAATAGCAGATTTTGCACTTTTTTGGTAGAACCTCTGTGTAACAGCTCCTGTGCAGACTTTAACTGTGCATTGGCCAAACACTCAGCAAAACAAGTCAGGTGCAGAACTTGTCCCGAGAAAATATTTAGTGGTTGTGTGCAACCCATTTACTTCACTGTTACTTTGCTCAGAGCCTTCCCCTGTCTTTCAGTCCCTTCTCTTCATGGTAGAAACATATTTGAACCTTACTCCATGTAAGTAAGGGGGGTTGGTGCTTGTTCAGGTTATTTTTTCTGTTCTCTGATGTCACCCATCTCTGAGCTGTAGTTTTATAGCAGTTGTTTCTTTTTCATCAGAGGTGTCTGTTATAGGCTGAACCACTTCTGGTCTCGAATTTGCTGTGTTTCTTTTTGGAAACTCAGGTCCCTTTAGTGGGAAAATCAAAGTACTCCAAAGCTTTGTGTGATGTATATCATTGGGATGAAGCACGAATCTGTATTTCAATTCTCTCCCATGTAGAAGGAAATAAAACTCTACACATCAAGATGATTATGTTAAAATATTTAGTTAAACTTGGTTCTAAAGTCAGCAACTATTAATTAATCTTCCTAACATATTTCAGTAATCTTAAAAGCTATAGGAAGTTTGGGGTTTAATTTTTTCTTAAGAAATGGATTGAGCCTTAGACCTCACTGTAGCAGGGCCGTAGTTCATGGACAAAGTTGCAATGAACCTTCCAAGGGTACAAGAATTGCTTTTTCTGAGTAAAAACTTATTACTTACTTTTGAGATGCATGTCACTATTTTTCTCAAATTCAAAATATTTCAATTTTTTGATGTTTGGGAAGTTTAAAAGCAAAAGTGACACTGTTAGACAAATTTGTTTAATAAGAGCAGAGCTTTCTTAATTGTATGACAGCCAGGGTATTACCTCTGCTGCTTCATTCTGCTCTTCCTCATCTCCCCAGAACATTCATTCTCTAAATAACTCTTCATAGTGTGTGGCCCTTCCATTGGGGACAGAAATAGTGGATTTATTGCCTGGGTAGTTATATGGGAAAGGTCCAACTTTAACCCAAGGAAGGTGTTTCATAGCTGACCAAAGTATTTTTATAAATAGCCTTCTATTCGGCTTGGAAAATACTGGTGAAAAATCTTCCCAATTTTTTGTGTCAAATAAACCACATCAAATAAATATGGGAAAAAAGGAAACTTGAGGAGTGTCATTAAAATCAGGGAAGCAAGCAAGCACTGAAGGTGTGTGCTCTCCTTGCCAGTAAAGTTTGATTTTGTGTTGTCCATCACTTCTGCCTCCTCCAAGGGAGCTCCATGTGGGACTGAACACTCGGGAACAGAGCAAGCCCTGCACAGGGGCTGTGTTTGTACATAACGCTGCAACAGCTGGTTTGGATTTTAAAAATTCTCTTTTTATTAGAACACTGACTCTTGTTTATCGTTATTGATTTTATTGGGTTATTATTGACTGACTGCACCCCATGGGCCTATTAGTAAAGTGCTGGTAAAGCATTAAAGGAAGACTTGGGCTTTTCTGTGCTTTGTACTTACAACATTTGCTTTTATCGTGACTTTTAGCCAGCTGCTTAACTACAGACATGGGCAGTCTCACCCACTAGAGGCTGAAAGGAGGACAAGAAAGCAAAAAAATTCTATTTATTTCCGTCTTTAGAAGAACAAAATGAAGTTTGGAGGTTGTTTAGGGGTTTGTTTGACTAATTCTTGGGGAAATGTGTGCATCTTTCTCTTCTCCCTAAGACTTCTGGTTAATATTAGAAATAGAAGAAACCCATCAGTCTTACTCAAAAAAAAAAAAAAAAGGATCTGCAATAACTTTTGTATGCCATTTGATTTTTCTGTGTGGAAAGGGAAATTCATTTTCTTATTAATATGAACTAAATGATATGTGAGTTGGGTGAACTCTGGTTGTACAGCAGCCTTTGAGGCCATCTTAGTGAAATTTTAGGTGACATTGACTGTACTCTCCCAAGATAGTGCTGAGAGAAGAGACACTGCAGCCTCTGGGTGATCCTACTGATCCAATAATCTTTCTCTCTTAGGTCTAATTTTTCTTTTCCCTGCTCCATAAGAACAAAACAATAATTTTTTTGCATTATACCCCAATTAAGGGTTATGGGCCAGCTTTAATGAGCTGTAGCAGGTTCAGTGGCAGAGGCACTGAGCAACTTTTCAGTATTTCATTTGTCAAGATTTTCCATTCCAGGAGTATCCAAGGCCAGGCTAGATAGGGCTTGGAGCAACCTGGGATAGTGGAAGGTGTCCCTGAAAGGTGAATTTTGAGGTGCCTTCCAACCCAAACCATTCCATGATCTTCTGATTTACAAAATATTGGAATAACCAACTTCTTGAATATATGAGGAGAAATTTTTTAGTGAAATGTCCCCAATGAAACTGTAAGAATTTGAAGAACAACTTCCTTTTGGGTGAGGAAAAAAGGGAGGGAGAGTAGAAGAGAAACACAGGAGTCCTGAAGAAAAGCAACTACAAAAGCTGAAGTATCTTGGCATCAGAATGAATGCCTGAATTCCAGAGAGAATGGCAAGAATTTAGGTGTTCCCAAAACTACGAGCAGATAATCAGATTGGGATGGCAAAGAGGCCTAAACAGGTCCACTTTGCTCTTAGAGGTTGCCTGTTGTTGCTTCTCACTGCTAAAAATGGACTATGGGATAACAGAAATGGGATAAAAATGAGAGTCCTCTGCTCCTCTCTAAGAGCGAGAAAGTTGTGACACATTAATTATAAAAATTATATTTTTGTCTGTCAGATCTGCTGCACAGATTAGTAATAGCTTCTCCTGAAAATTGTCATAAAGTGAAAACAAAGAGATGTTTGTAAACTGTAATGTCAAGCTGAACTGATGGACAAACTTTATTCTTTCTGTGAATGGTACATATTTGAGGTTTTAATAAGAAAATGCCATCCAGCACTGAATATACAGCAGAAATAATTCCCCAAAGTGATATTTGTATCAATTCAACAATTGATTTTGCTGTGAACTTTGAGGATGGAAAGGATCACAACAGAAAAGAGGTGCTGAAAATCAGCTCAGGCTTTAAGCAGGAGGAAAACCTGCTTTGTGATTGTAAATCCAAAGTAAGTTTGTTTCTCAAAATTATCTTTGCTCACAAAGGAGGCCCTTGGCCACTTCCAGCCAATCCAGTGTGTGAATGCTCAGTTAAATGCAGGAAGTTCCCTGCGAACTTTGTGCAGCAATGAACACATTTTATTTTAAAAGCAATCTAATTTTTGTCTTTGGGTTCCTCGATGGGTGCAGCAGACAGCAGCCAGGCATCACCAGTTACTGTTTAATTTGCTGGTACAATCAAACAGTGAGATGCTCTCACAATTGACTGTGCCCACAATTTTGTGCTTGAGTGCAGGTGCAAAATCGAGGAGCCAAAATCACAGCACAACTTGATGATCGCTTAAAAATTTGGTCCATTCCTGTTTAGAAATCTTTTAACTTCCTTTTTCATGTAAAAGAGAATATTTTTATTTTTTTTTCTGAATTGGAGTTGTTCACTGAGGGCTCTCAGAAATGTGTCAGAGTAAACATTGGAGTTTGTAGGACATGACCAGTGACATGAAATGTGTGCAAGAATCCTTCAACACTGCATTGTTTCCATTGCATGACCTTCCCAGAATCCAGTATTCTTCTTAATCCCTGCTTTTGTGCAGGTACCTGAGCCAAAGTAGAACTCTTGAGAGTTTTCTTACTCCTTTTATGCTGTTCATAACTTCTCCTCTGCTGCTCCTGCTACATCTTCCAGGACTGCTGGAATTTATAGTGGGCCCTGTTTTAATTGCTGTTCCTCAATAAAGAATAAACAAACAACCCAACAGAAAAGGCGTAGGGGAATTTTTTAATAGTTTCTACTTTTTTTTTTTCCAAAATCTTTTTCCTTTCCTTCCTTCATATCATCAGGTTTCCTTTATCTCTCTCTGCCCCATTTCCTTTTGCCAGTCCATTCCTCTTTTCACTCATTTTATCCCCGTTCCTTTATTAATTATTCTTCCTCGCATTATTTTTCTACTCACTCCTCTCCAGCCCTTGCCAGTTTTTAACAGTCCATGATTTCAGATGGAAAATCTGTCGCCAGAGCCCCTCCTCCACTAACATTAATGGCCACTCTCGAAAGCCTGCCCTGCCCTCCGTCATCTAATTTCAGGCACTGAGGGGGCAGACGAAACAGATGGTTGGCACAGGGCTGGATGATTCACTGCTTGAAATCATGGTGCAACATTGCTGAAATTGGTGAGGGAGAAGGAGCTCTGACATTTGACAGAGCTGTGTAAAAATTGCCTGATCCAGGCAAAGTTCAGACTAATCACTTGACTGTTATTTTCCAGATGCACTGATCATATGACTGTAATTGTGAGGATTGTATTGACAGTGCACCGTTTCCCAAACATGCTGCACTCGTTCTTAACAAAATGATTCTCCCTTGGGATGCTCAGGTCAGGCTGCTGTGGGGAATTGTGTGTTGCCATTTATTCATCCTTGAATTTTCTTTATTTTTCTTCTGGAGTTGGCTCATTCATCTGCTCTCTGATCACAGAAAGTTGTAGGTTTTCAGGTGTGCAGTTGATGAAACTGAACAGTGAATTTGAACACTTCCTTTCAGGCAGGTTTCTTCATCAATTGGACTAAAGTGACAAGATTGAAATAGGAAAAAATAACAAAGGATCAGTAATATGTGCAGAAAACTGTAGGGCACCACCTTTTCAGTGTGTGTGGGATGAAAGTTAAATGGGTAACTGTGGAAATCCGTGTGTATAAATATGGTAAGACCCTGGTATAATTGGGGCAAATATAAGATCCTGTAGAAACTCTGGACATTATTTACTATAAAAATTTTGGAAATATCATCAGCATCAAAATTTCATGGATTCTTTGTTAGTACCTGCTTGGTGTTGTCCATTTTCTTCCTAACAAAGGCTTTGGACTGAGCCACATTGAAGCAGAGCAGTAAATTTCATGTAAAACCTTTTAATCAGTGAAAGGACAATGATCTTGAACACCGTGGTGGAAATCTCTATAACTACAACAAAACTCAAACTCTTAACTGCACGAGTTAAAAAATGGCTTGGGCAATAGAAATTTTTTTGAAAGGATGAATTTTAGATGAGCAGTTAAGTTTTGGGTGCTCCTGAGAAATTCCAAAGCTTTGCTCCGCCCCGATGTCATTTGAAATGAAATGTCTAAGCATCGAGCTTAGTGAAGTTACTTATAATTAGTCTTGCTAATTTTTATGAATTTCGGGGAGAGCTTCCCAAATGTTCTCAGCCTTCTGCTGCTCCCATTGCTCGAAGCGCGGCTGCGAATCTCGCTGCTTATTTAGATGTCAAAGTGGTAACTGAAATATCCTTAAATGTCAGCACAGTTTCTGTTTAACACCCTTGAAAATCGGGCCTTTGTTCACTGAAATTGGTGCTGAAGAAGGGGAGAAGAGGTGGAAGAACTTCCTTGGCAGTTTTTATTTACTTACCTCTGATTTCTGTGGGTGAAAGTTATAACCTTCTTTGTTATAGGTGAGGGTGTTAAAAAATGGACAAAAACCTAGATCATCTCCTGTGTTTTCCCAGCTCAAAGGCTGGTTCTGTTGTCTCAGATAAAATTAACACCTGGAGAGCTTCAAACATGAAGGATGTTTTTCCCCAGGGGTTCAGATGGCTCAAAATCCTCGAGACAGAGCAGGTCTGAAAACATAATGAGCTGCAAAGTATGGAGCAAAGTGAAAATATTTCTTTTTAAAAAAGAGGCTGGGAGCAGATGTGGGCATCTCCAAACAGGGAGAAGCAGGAACTGGGGGAAGACTTTACATAAACCTTTGATAAAAACCTTCTGGGCTGATAACTTATGGGAAATAAAGATTGTGGAGCATTTCTTCTGCTCCGGACCAGGGGATCTTTTCCACCAGTAGTAATATTAGTTAGGAAAAATTAATTAGAGAAAGCTGGAAGAACAGAATCTGACTGTGGAAATCCCTACATGTGCCAGATCTCATCAGAGGTCCCCAGTACTTAAAATATTTTACCTTTATTTAGGTGCTTGTGTGTGTAAACGAGAGTTCGAGTGTGAGCTTCCAGTTGAGAAAATGCTGGTCTTGGGGTTTGATTGAAGAGTTATGGGAATGAATGCCTTAATACTTATTTTCAAACTGAAAACTGCACCTTTTGAGTTTATAAAGCTTTGTTTGTTTGGTTGGTTTGATTTTGTTTGGGGTTTTGTTTGTTTAGTTTTGGGTTGCTTTTTTTTTTGGTTGCTTGTTTATTTGGGTTCCTTTAATCTACATTTGTAGTTGAGATTTTCTGCCAAACTAGTAGCTGGATTCTGTTCCAGATAGAGGTGCCTCATGATTTAAGGGTTTAAAATCCTTCTCTAAGAGTGAGATCTCTTCAAGATGATAAATGGAGTTGAGAAAGCATTTCAGACCCCCAAGCAGACATTGCTTTTAATTACCCTGAATTTCTTTGTTCTGTTGACTCTTTTGATTTGGCCATGGTGGGAACAGGCAGACACCAAATATCAGTGCCTTCATTTGGAGCTGATATTTTACTTGTGTCTCAATTCTGAGTACTTTTTGTAAAAAAAAAGGACAAATTAAATCCAGGGGACTGAGTGTGAGACCTGCTCCAGGACAGGGACCAACTTCAGCACCTTGTTAGAAGTTTCTTCTTTTAATTTAAATCTTTTTGGCTTGAAAGTGTCTCTGGATGTCGCGTTCCAGCCGTAGGGAACTGCGAGGAGTTCTTTTAAAATGGATGGTCAAGAACGAAATGAAGCAACCGAGACAAACTGTATCTCAGAACCATTTGATTGGTACCCAAAAACGAGGAAGTGATTGCCCACTAAAGGGGGCTGGAAAAGACAGCAAAAGTGAAAGGGAAATGGAAAAGGATGGTAGAGAGAGGAGAGAGGGACGGGCGTTACCACCAGTAGGACCGGGGGGTGCCGTCGGGTCCAGGAGGGGGTGAGCGCTGCTGCGGAGGGAGAGCGGCTCAGGAGAGGAGCGGTTCCTGTGGCGGTGTGCTGCTGGACACACGGTGAGTGGACACTCGGGCAGGACCAGGACCCTGGTGGAGTCTGAACGCGAGGATCTCAGCGGCGGCGAGGTCGGAGGCAGGCAGGTGGCACAGGGAGGACAGCGGAGGCTGGGTCAGCGAAGGGCGAGGGAGGCAGACGCGCACGCAGGCTTGGGGGGCAGATGGCGTCCTGCCGAGGCCAGATTGGTGGTGGGCGAGCAAGAGGCCAATTCAACCCCCCGCACGCCAATACACCCGCGCACTGCGATTCAACTGCCCGACGCCCACCAATTCACCAGTGGAAATTCAACTGCCCGGATTCAACTCCCCAATTCAACAGACCAGATTCAACTCCCCCCAACTGTCATGGTGCAGTGATTTTTATACCCCGTGGTTCCTCCCAAAGTCTGCCTGCTGACCAGGAGACCATTGGTCCAGTCCATGCTTCTTCCATTGGTGGAGCCCTTCCACCATCCCATTGGAGAGATGTCTCTGGGGAGAGCAGTGTCTCCAGGTGCCCATGGAGGTGTTGCCAGGCGAAATCCCCCCAGAGACAAGGCTTCACTCATCTCCTGTTTGTCTCCTGCAGGCTGCAGGTGCGCACCCCTTCCCCCACATGCCTCTGACAGGCAGTGTTGAGGCAAACCAAGATTAAAATGGCTCCTCACACTGGAATGAAGGTAAAGGAAGTTGTAGGACTGTAATAACAAGCCCCACATTCTCATTTTTTTAGTGTAATTGATGGAAAAGGCTGAGAAATAGAAAAGGAAAATTGTGACTTTCAGGCGTTTAAGTTTTATTTATGTGATGCTGGTCCAAAATCACCAAAATAACTTGTGACACTTCATATGTAAATGTGTGTGTATAACTTGGGTCATTTAAAAAAACCTAAATTTTTAAGTCTCCCAAAAAGGAGCCTCCTAACAGTTGATAGAAAAGCTGAATTCTGTCCTGTCCCACTCTTCTCAAACTTCCAAGGCCATGTAGGACCTTACATGAAACATAACTTAGAGATTTTCATCTCTCAGTGAATTCTGAGAGAATTCTCTCCTATCTGATGCTACTGAATTTGATAAAGAGAGTTTTTCTTCTTCTCAGCCTATGCCTTTTGGATTTGGATTCTGAAAAAAGACTGCTAATTTCACAGTCTCAGCAAAAAGAAACCCAAAAAACAGAGGAGAGAAAGGCAAATGGTGAGTTTGGATGTGAGAAACTGATACAATTTGGTTTGGCAGCGTTTAGCTGAGAATTTATGAAAGTCTGGTTTACTTTCTAGGAATAATCACAACTGCCTTATAATCCTTTTAAGAATTCTTTCAGGATATGCTTATACTTTCACTTTTATGACTTGAATAGGTATATTTATCATTATGGGCAAATATTAATACAAGTTTGGTTATTTTCAAGCCTTTAAACTTAAAGGAACTGTTGAGAAATTATTAACTGCATTAAAAAAGGTTCCAACTTTTGCTGGGATTTGTGTTCATACAGAGAATTTTACTTTATTCTGAGATACGTAGCTATTTTAATACAAGTAGCTTTTTAAATGGCATATTACATAAATTCCTCTTTCAGAAAATGTATCTTAATTGATAGATTATGGGAATGTATCATTTGCAGGAGTTGGCAAATATGAAGGAGATTTTTGACGATTACAAAACCGGAGTTAGATCTGAATTTCTCAATGATTTGTAAGCAAGAATATTTTTAAGAGATCCAAAATTTGCAGAAAAATATGCATTGCAAATAACTACTCCGATTAACCGCAGAATTTGGGTTGAACGCTTCTTTGTCAAAGAGAAAAATAAATGCAGTATCATTTGGGGGATACTTTTGTTTCAGTAGAAATTCTTATCTCTAGAAATCATCTATGTGGTGTTCCTTCCTGCAGAATTCGTACGAGACAATCACAGTTAATTAGGAAAGGCAGAGCTTGGTATTTCTGTCTTATGGCTGGGTCTGTACCAGGCATTTACTTAAAAACAAGAAATCATGAAGCTGCAGTTAAAGTGGAGAAAGGGGGGAATTGGTTCATGTTTTGATAGTGAAAGCACTGATGTCCAGGATGGACTCTTCACAGCACAATATTTAGTAACTTTTTTTTTCCAGTTAATTTTGGACAACTTTGTGAGCTGGATCACTTGTTACCAAACTTATTCATGAGTTTTGGTGTTCATTTAGAGATGAAAATTGGTTTCAGCACCAGTAAAAGTTGAATGTAGGAAAGATAATGGAGGGAGTTATTACTGTACCCTGGTTTTCTGAAAGGAAATCACAGAATCTCAGAATGGTTTGGGTTGGAATGGACCTTAAAGCTCATTTCATTCCAAACCCCTGCCATGGTCAGGGACATCTCCCACCACTTGCTCCAGAGCTGCTTTTCCCATTTCTTGAGCTGTTCCTCAGTATTACATGGGATAAATGGGATAACTTGGTCCTTTTGTAGGCTTTGGTGATTGTTCTGTGCAAAATTCCTGTGCAAGGCTCACTGGAAAATACAGGAGAGAATAGAAATATGGAATATTCTGAATTTGAAAGGACCCAGCCTGATCCCTGCTCCCAGCCCAGCTTCCTGCAGTTGAAATAACAGCAATACTGTAGGATGAATTCACATTATTTTATCTTTGGATTTACATATTTTATTCCTATTTTTAAATACGTTTTGCGATTGCTCATCCCGTTCACCGCAGAAAAACCAAGTTCAAGATTGGGCTGCAGATTAACAAAAAAGAAGTGCTGGGATTTCCACAGCCAGCCCAGAAATGTGTTTCACATCACTCAGCCAGGCAGGGCACTGCTGTGAGCTGTAAATGTGCTTTTTCCCCTGTGTGGGCAGTGAATCAGCAAATTGTCCAGGAGTTCAGGGGGAAATGTCAGGTGCTGTTTGCACAGTTGGGCTTTCCCAGGCTCCAGGGTGGTTCCTCAAGAATCCACCTCAGAATTAGGGACCTGCTGGCATTGCCAACACCCTCAGCTCTCCCCCTCTCTGAAATGGGAAACCAATTCCTCCCAAAGATGTGCTGCCTGCTTTTGGTTAATTGATGCCTGACCACAAACTGCTTAATAAATAAGTTCTGTCTGGAAAACATTTATTCCCTGAAATCATGTCTGAATTACCCAAAAGTCAAATTAAGTAATTGAGAAAGCATCTGCTGTGTGGAAGGATGTTTGTTTGTTTGTCCTGTGTTTTGTGGGGGGTTTTGTTTTTTGTTGTTTTTTTTTTTTTTGGTTTAACCAAGGACAATCACTGGAGCATCTGTCTGGGAGGAGGTTTATTTACAGAACCACAGCTCCAATCTCGAGATGAGGGAGCATTACAAAGAAATGGCATGAAATAGCTTTCAAATGAAGGCTACAAATAGATTTGCAACTTTCTTCTGTCTTTGGTAAATTACCCGAGTGAGGCCAAATCACATTCCTAAAGACAGTCCCCTGGCATCCTTCAATAAACAGATTTTGCCCTGTGTATAAAACGTTGAGCTCAGTGCTTTATGAAGTAAAGGTCATCTGAGCAGAGATGTTGCAATAAAGGGCTGCCTGAAAGTGCTTCCACTGAGCGTGAATAGCAGCGATATTGCCTTGAAAACTCCGGCCTAATTGATTAAACTTCCAACAAACTAATTTTAATTAGCCATACTGGCTTAACTTTCTTCTTCCTCCTTATGATTCTAAGGGTTTATTAATGGTGCATGTACAGCCCCTGTTATTTATTACAAAAATTATTAAGGTGTGAGAGAGGTGAATATTATACAAATTTTGACTGTTTTACATGAACGTGTTCTGCTGAAATGCACCTGCTCTCAGCTGGTAGGTGAAAGAAGAAACACTTTTTCCATTGCTCAGTCCTTAAAATTCCAATATTTGCACCTTAAACTTGCTCCTAAATCTGGTGTCTCTCTTGAGATATATTTTAGGATATTTGTCTTAGGAAACAATCACTGCACATACCAAAGGTGCATCATTTAGTTCCTCTTTACCTCCTATTTATGGCCTTTTGTAATAGTTCCACCCTGTCCAACCTGATCTTTCATATCTTGTTGAAGAGCAGAACCTCTGGGTGCTTTGGATCTTTATTCAATAACCCTGATTTCAATTCTGTAGTCATGAAATCAAGTAAAGACAGGCTTTTTGCCTCAGTGGACACATAAAGGTGGATTTTAGCTATAAAATGTTTATGCAATGGCTGTAAAGATTGTATTTTCACCCCTTTAAACCCATCTTTCTACGGAGTTATTAAGATTTGAGGCTTGCATGGAAATGGGGTCTAAGATAAGGGTTTAGAGGAGGGAAGTGGTGTGGAGACACCACTGCTGGTCTGCAATTTCAGTGTCAATGCAGTGTGGTTTAAAATAAGACATTGGACTAGACAGTGATCATAGAATCCCAGAATTATTTGATTTGTAGGGAACCTTAAAGATCATCTAGTTCCTGCTGCATCACAAGCTCGCTGTCCTTCTTTCGGGTGTGTTTCTTGCCGTGAGGGATTGGGGAAGTTGAACTTTGTGTCTTCAAGTCCGAAATGTTCTGATCTCCTGACAAAGCACGTGGCAGCAGCAGCACTGGGAGGGTTTTGTGTCAGGGCATGTCTTCAGACTCTGTGAGCTGGTGTGTCTTCATTCTGTTTGGAGTGGAAACTGGGTTATTTTTCTGAGTTTTTCATACCTCCAAAGTGCTATTCCACTAAAGGAAAAGAGTGGGAGAGGTTCCTGAGCAGAGCTGAGCACCCTGTGTGGCACTGAAGCATTGTCCTGGAGCTGTGGGTGTCACCTGTCCATCCCTTCTGCTGCTGAGGTCAAACCAGCCCATCATCTCTGTGCTTTGGGATTAGCACATGAGGAGTAGGTGACGAGAGTGTCCCATCCCTGGGAGTGATCCAGATGTGCTGGGTGGAGCAGGGACAGCCCCAGCTGTGCCCACACCTCCCATTTTCCTGATTAGGAAGGAGAGGCATTGATGAGCTGCTCCTCACTGGGAATGGGCACTGGGGACCAGCCAGTGTTGGGGTCACAGCCCTGCTGTCCCCTACTGATCCCTCAGGATTTCAGTTTCTCTATTTCCATGCCTCTGCACCCTGTAATCCTTCAGTGTTTAACTCCAGACCCCACAGACAGTGCTGAGCTCCTGCTCTCCCATTTTTACACAAAACAATTCCTCTGCAGCCCCAAACTCAAGGACACCTCCCTGGGCCAGGCCCCAAGAGATGGAAACAACAGAATTGGGGGGAGCCAACTTGGAGTGAATGACTGCATTGGCTGAGCTGCAATTGGAGGATTCAGCAAATCCCGATGTGCAAACGGACAAAAGTGAGAAAGGGTGAAAAACCCGTGAGCCATTGTCCATTGTGGGTGTGGGACTGCCCTGGATGGCCCTGAAGGCCCTGCAAAAACAGAACTGCTCTGGATTCTCTGAATTTATCCAGCCTCTGGTTTAGGCAAACCCAAATTAGGCATCAATACCTGTGCAGGGCTGTGCTGAGGGGCAGCTCAGGGGATCCAGACCCGGTGTCACCGTGGCACTGAGAGTGAGTTGTCACCGCACTCCTGGCTCAGGGTGCCCACGAGTGCATGCTGGAGGCTGTGGAAATATTGTAATGAATCTGTGTTAAAAGCAGCAGGAGAAGGAGCCTATTCTGGGATTGTTATTAATCTGAATTTCAAGGTGGTTGAAAGGAAAAAAGGAAGGGAGGAGGAAAGGAAGCCTCTGACACTATCCCAGCTCTGCTGTGGGCAGTGGGAATGTCACTGTGCTGGATCCGGGGATGTTCCAAAGCATTTTCAAAATAATGGGACAGAATAATTTCAAAAAAATGTGGACAGAATAACCTCAGTGCCTCTTCCCCCTAGCTTGGATTTAAAACCTGTCCCCTAATGCTGCCGTGGGGTTACAGCCAGTTTGTTTCAGGCTAAGGAAATGCTTTGGTTAACAACAACCCCGTTAATTTAGGTTTTGCAAATTTGGGGGCAAAGGACACAACTATGTTAGAGTGAGACCCTGCAATAGGTGTTGATTGTGCAATGTGGGCTGGGAGCTCCAGGATGGGAATGTTGAATTTGTCACAGTGCCCTCCGAGCTGGGGACTCACTTGCCAAATAGGCTGAGCCACGAATTCACTCCGCTTGGAGCTGCTCTCAGAACAAAACCAACTTTCAAACGTTTTCCATTTGCAATTGTAATCAAAGGACAAGCAGTGATACAAGAAATGAAGCAATGTGGGTGAAGTAGAACAAAATCATTTAGTGGGCTACTGGAGTAACAATTTGAAATGTTCAAACATGCCAAAAGGAAGGAGGGGGCAGACCAGAATTCCACTTTCATGAACAACATATCAGAAAATGAGTGAAAATATCAAGTGCTGGCTAGAAATCTAAGGTGAGGGTTTTCTATTTTATGTATTTGAGGATTTTAATGCATTTAAAAACTTGGCAGGCAAGTTCCAGTGTTGGAAGCATGAACTGATATTGTACATGGTTCCCCAGTCCAAGGGAATATCTAGCTTGGATGGCACAGGGAATGAATGCCAGTTAAAACAGTGTTAATGAGGTTAAAGAGAACTGATCAGGGATCAATAAGTGTTCCTGGGGAGAAGCATCAAGGTGGTGAAGAGATTTTATCACCTGATGGCTGGGTTAGAAATGGGTATTATGGTGAGGACTGGGATTTTACAGTGCTGGTGGAATTTGTGATCTCTCTTCAAGCCCACATTTTTAAAAACGTCTTTTAATAAAGTCTACAGAATGTTCCCAAACCAGCTTCTTTTTCTGTCTTCTCCTCAGTTCTTTTCTTCCCCTGCAAATGTCATAGGAAACCCTCCAGCTCTCTTCTCCAGGCTCAATTAGTGCTTTCAGTTCCTATTAGATTTTGGGATCCATGTGACCCTCGTGGCCACTGCCCTCCCACCAGCACAGCTCTGCTCCCTCCAGCATCTCCCAGGCACGCTGCCTTGGAGGCAAGGATGGAGTCTCCTCTTGCTCTTAATCACTGCTGATTAAAGTAAATTAAAAACTGCTTTTATGTTTGATTTGTAAACACGTGACTGCCGCTTTCTGTCCTCAGCCCATGGGTGCTGCAGGTGGCTGTCCCAGCTCTGTGCTGAATGAGATGTGGGAAGGGATAGAGAAATAGTCAAACAATTTGTTGGCAGGTTTAGCTGAGAATTTTTTGAAAGTCTGGTACTTTCTAGGAATAATCACAACTGCCTTATAATCCTTTTAAGAATTCTTTCAATATGCTTCTCTTCACACTTTATGACTTGAATAGGTATTTATCATTATGGGCAAATATTAATTAACAGGTTATGGTTATTTTCAAGCCTTTAAACTTAAAGGAACTGTGAGAAATTATTAACTGCATTAAAAAAGGTCCAACTTTTGCTGGGATTTGTGTTCATACAGAGAATTTTACTTTATTCTGAGATACGTAACTATTTAATACAAGTAGCTTTTTAAATGGCATATTACATAAATTCCTCTTTCAGAAAAAGTATCTTAATTGATAGATATTGGGAATGTATTCATTTGCAGGAGTTGGCAAATATGAAAGAGATTTTTGACGATTACAAAACCGGAGTTAGATCTGAATTTCTCAATGATTTGTAAGCAAGAATATTTTTAAGAGATCCAAAATTTGCAGAAAATATGCATTGCAAATAACTACTCGATTAACCGCAGAATTTGTTTGAACGCTTCTTGTCAAAGAGAAAAAATGCAGTATCATTTGGGGGATACTTTTGTTTCAGTAGAAATTCTTATCTCTAGAAATCATCTATGTGGTGTTCCTCCTGCAGAATTCGTACGAGACAATCACAATTAATTAGGAAAGACAGAGCTTGGTATATTTCGTCGTCTTATGCTGGGTCTGCTACCAGGCATTTACTTTTAAAACAAGAAATCATGAAGCTGCAGTTAAAGTGGAGAAAGGGGGGAATTGGTTCATGTTTTGATAGTGAAAGCACTGATGTCCAGGATGGACTCTTCACAGCACAATATTTAGTAACTTTTTTTTTTCCAGTTAATTTTTGCAACTTTGTGAGCTGGATCACTGTTACCAAACTTTATTCATGATTTTGGTGTTCATTTTAGGATGAAAATGGTTTCAGCACCAGTAAAAGTTGAATGTAGAAAGATAATGGAGGGATATTATACTGTACCCTGGTTTTCTGAAGGAAATCACAGTGTCTGATCAGAGTTAGGTTGTGTGAACGGCACTTAAAGTGATCTTTTTATTCCAAACCCTGCCATGGTGCAGACATCTCCATCACTTGCTCCAGAGCTGCTTTTCCCATTTCTTGAGCTTTTCCTCAGTATTACATGGGATAAATGGGATAACTTGGTCCTTTTGTAGGCTTTGGTGATTGTTCTGTGCAAATAATTCTGTGCAAGATGACATCACGTGGGAAAAAAGGAGAGAATAGAAATCATGGAATATTCTGAATTGAAAGAGACCAGCACTGATCCCTGCATCCCAGCTCCAGCTTCCTCAGTACAATACACGCAATACTGTAGGGTAATCACATTATCAATGCTTTGGAAATACATTATCTTATATTCACTTTCGTGATATTTATATACGTTTTGCGAATTGCTCATCCCGTTCACCGCAGAAAAACCAAGTTCAAGATTGGGCTGCAGATTAGACAAAAAAGAAGTGCTGGGATTTCCACAGCCCCCAGAAAATTGTTTCACATCACTCAGCCAGCGGAGGGCACTGCTGTGAGCTGTAAATGTGCTTTTTCCCCTGTGTGGGCAGTGAATCAGCAAATTGTCCAGGAGTTCAGGGGGAAATGTCAGGTGCTGTTTGCACAGTTGGGCTTTCCCAGGCTCCAGGGTGGTTCCTCAAGAATCCACCTCAGAATTAGGGACCTGCTGGCATTGCCACACCCCTCAGCTCTCCCCCTCTCTGAAATGGGAAACCAATTCTCCCAAGATGTGCTGCCTGCTTTTGGTTAATTATGCGACCACAAACTGCTTAATAAATAAGTTCTTCGTCTATTTTTCGCAATCATGTCTGAATTACCCAAAAGTCAAATTAAGTAATTGAGAAAGCATCTGGCTGTTGGAAGGATGTTTGTTTGTTTGTCCTGTGTTTTGTGGCGGGTTTTTGTTTTTGGTTGTTTTTTTTTTTTTTTGGTTTACCGGACAATCACTGGAGCATCTGTCTGGGAGGAGGTTATTTACAGAACCACAGCTCCAATCTCAGATGAGGGAGCATTACAAAGAAATGGCATGAAATAGCTTTCAAATGAAGGCTACAAATAGATTTGCAACTTTCTTCTGTCTTTGGTAAATTACCCGAGTGAGGCCAAATCACATTCCTAAAGACAGTCCCCTGCATCCTTCAATAAACAGATTTTGCCCTGTGTATAAAAAGTTGAGCTCAGTGCTTTATGAAGTAAAGGTCATCTGAGCAGAGATGTTGCAATAAAGGGCTGCTGAAAGTGCTTCCACTGAGCGTGAAAGCAGCGATATTGCCTTGAAAACTCCGGCCTAATTTTATTAAACTTCCAACAAACTAATTTTAATTAGCCATACTGGCTCTAACTTTCTTCTTCCTCCTTATGATTCTAAGGGTTTATAATGGTGCATGTACAGCCCCTGTTATTTATTACAAAAATTATTAAGGTGTGAGAGAGGTGAATATTATACAAATTTTGACTGTTTTACATGAACGTGTTCTGCTGAAATGCACCTGCTCTCAGCTGGTAGGTGAAAGAAGAAACACTTTTTCCATTGCTCAGTCCTTAAAATCCAATATTTGCACTTAAACTTGCTCCTAAATCTGGTGTCTCTCTTGAGATATATTTTAGGATATTTGTCTTAGGAAACAATCACTGCACATACCAAAGGTGCATCATTTAGTTCTCTTTACCTCCTATTTATGGCCTTTTGTAATAGTTCCACCCTGTCCAACCTGACTTTCATATCTTGTTGAAAGCAGAACCTCTGGGTGCTTTGGATCTTTATTCAATAACCCTGATTTCAATTCTGTAGTCATGAAATCAAGTAAAGACAAGCTTTTGCCTCAATGACACATAAAGGTGGATTTTAGCTATAAAATGTTTATGCAATGGCTGTAAAGATGTATTTTCACCCCTTTAAACCCATCTTTCTACGAGGTATTAAGATTTGAGGCTTGCATGGAAATGGGGTCTAAGATAAGGGTTTAGAGGAGGGAAGTGGTGTGGAGACACCACTGCTGGTCTGCAATTTCAGTGTCAATGCAGTGTGGTTTAAAATAAGACATTGGACTAGACAGTGATCATAGAATCCCAGAATTATTTGGTTTGTAGGGACCTTAAAGATCATCTAGTTCCTGCTGCATCACAAGCTTGCTGTCCTTCTTTCGGGTGTGTTTCTTGCCGTGAGGGATTGGGGAAGTTGAACTTTGTGTCTTCAAGTCCGAAATGTTCTGATCTCCTGACAAAGCACGTGGCAGCAGCAGCTGGGAGGTTTTTGTCAGGGCATGTCTTCAGACTCTGTGAGCTGGTGTGTCTTCATTCTGTTTGGAGTGGAAACTGGGTTATTTTTCTGAGTTCTTCATACCTCCAAAGTGCTATTCCACTAAAGGAAAGAGTGGGAGAGGTTCCTGAGCAGAGTGAGCACCCTGTGTGGCACTGAAGCATTGTCCTGAGGCTGTGGGTGTCACCTGTCCATCCCTTCTGCTGCTGAGGTCAAACCAGCCCATCATCTCTGTGCTTTGGGATTAGCACATGAGGAGTAGGTGACGGGAGTGTCCCATCCTTGGAGTGATCCAGATGTGCTGGGTGGAGCAGGGACAGCCCCAGCTGTGCCCACACCTCCCATTTTCCTGATTAGGAAGGAAGGCATTGATGAGCTGCTCTCACTGGAATGGGCACTGGGACCAGCCAGTGTTGGGGTCACAGCCCTGCTGTCCCCTACTGATCCCTCAGGATTTCAGTTTCTCTATTTCCATGCCTCTGTACACCTGTAATCCTTCGTGTTTAACTCCAACTCCACAGACAGTGCTGAGCTCCTGCTCTCCCATTTTTACACAAAACAATTCCTCTGCCCCAAACTCAAGGACACCTCCCTGGGCCAGGCCCAAGAGATGGAAACAACAGAGAATTGGGGGAGCCAACTTGGAGTAATGACTGCATTGGCTGAGCTGCAATTGGAGGATTCAGCAAATCCCGATGTGCAAAGGACAAAAGTGAGAAAGGGTGAAAAAACCCGTGAGCCATTGGCCATTGTGGGTGTGGGACTGCCCTGGATGGCCCTGAAGGCCCTGCAAAAACAGAACTGCTCTGGATTCTCTGGAATTTATCCAGCCTCTGGTTTAGGAAACCAAATTAGGCATCAATACCTGTGCAGGGCTGTGCTGAGGGGCAGCTCAGGGGATCCAGACCCGTGTCACCGTGGCACTGAGAGTGAGTTGTCACCGACTCCTGGCTCAGGGTGCCCACGAGTGCATGCTGGAGGCTGTGGAAATATTGTATGAATCTGTGTTAAAAGCAGCAGGAGAAGGAGCCTATTCTGGGATTGATTAATCTGAATTTCAAGTGGTTGAAAGAAAAAAAAAGAAGGAGGAGGAAAGGAAGCCTCTGACACTATCCCAGCTCTGCTGTGGGCAGTGGGAATGTCACTGTGCTGGATCCGGGGATGTTCCAAAGCATTTTCAAAATAATGGGACAGAATAATTTCAAAAAAATGTGGACAGAATAACCTCAGTGCCTCTTCCCCCTAGCTTGGATTTAAAACCTGTCCCCTAATGCTGCCGTGGGGTTACAGCCAGTTTGTTTCAGGCTAAGGAAATGCTTTGGTTAACAACAACCCCGTAATATTAGGTTTTGCAAATTTGGGGGCAAAGGACACAACTATGTTAGAGTGAGACCCTGCAATAGGTGTTGATTGTGCAATGGGGGCTGGGAGCTCCAGGATGGGAATGTTGAATTTGTCACAGTGCCCTCCAAGCTGGGGACTCACTTGCCAAATAGGCTGAGCCACGAATTCACTCCGCTTGGAGCTGCTCTCAGAACAAAACCAACTTTCAAACGTTTTCCATTTGCAATTGTAATCAAAGGACAAGCAGTGATACAAGAAATGAAGCAATGTGGGTGAAGTAGAACAAAATCATTTAGTGGGCTACTGGAGTAACAATTTGAAATGTTCAAACATGCCAAAAGAAGGAGGGGGCAGACCAGAATTCCACTTTCATGAACAATATCAGAAAATGAGTGAAAATATCAAGTGCTGGCTAGAAATCTAAGGTGAGGGTTTTCTATTTTATGTATTTGAGGATTTTAATGCATTTAAAAACCTGGCAGGCAAGTTCCAGTGTTGGAAGCATGAACTGATATTGTACATGGTTCCCCAGTCCAAGGGAATATCTAGCTTGGATGGCACAGGGAATGAATGCCAGTTAAAACAGTGTTAATGAGGTTAAAGAGAACTGATCAGGGATCAATAAGTGTTCCTGGGGAGAAGCACAAGGTGGTGAAGAGATTTTATCACCTGATGCTGGGTTAGAATGGGTATTATGGTGAGGACTGGGATTTTACAGTGCTGGTGGAATTTGTGATCTCTCTTCAAGCCCACATTTTTAAAAACGTCTTTTAATAAAGTCTACAGAATGTTCCCAAACCAGCTTCTTTTTCTGTCTTCTCCTCAGTTCTTTTCTTCCCCTGCAAATGTCATAGGAAACCCTCCAGCTCTCTTCTCCAGGCTCAATTAGTGCTTTCAGTTCCTATTAGATTTTGGATCCATGTGACCCTCGTGGCCACTGCCCTCCCACCAGCACAGCTCTGCTCCCCCAGCATCTCCAGGCACGCTGCCTTGGAGGCAAGGATGGAGTCTCCTCTTGCTCTTAATCACTGCTGATTAAAGTAAATTAAAAACTGCTTTTATGTTTGATTTGTAAACACGTGACTGCCGCTTTCTGTCCTCAGCCCATGGGTGCTGCAGGTGGCTGTCCCAGCTCTGTGCTGAATGAGATGTGGGAAGGGATAGAGAAATAGTCATCAGATCCTTTCCTGGTCAATATTACTGCTTTTTTTTTTTTTTTTTTCCTTATGGTTGTTCTTTTGGGAGGTTTTATTGGTTGGTTGTTTTAGGGTTTTTTTTTTTTTGTGTGTGTATTTTGTGTTTTATTTTTCCCTTGGGGTTTTTTGTGGGGGATTTTAAGGGTTTTTTGTTGGTGTGTGTGATTTTTTTTTTTTTTTGTCATTTGGTTTTTATTTGTCTTTTTACCTTGGCCAAACTCAAACTTCCCACACTACGTTGTAGTTTCGAAAATAGAACTCTGATGAGGACAGAGGACGAGAAAGGGAATAAAGCAGATACAAATCCTGTCCCAGTGAGGCTGAGAAGCCATGCTCTTAATTACATGGAGTTTGGATGTGCATTTATCACCAGACATTTAAATTAAGACCTTGGTGCACATTCACCTGGTTCCTGTCCAGCTGTGAGAATTCTTTGTGTTTCTTTTCCTAGCATGGGGAGTAAAACTTACCTGAGTGGCTTTTGTAAGGACAAGAAGAGACTTTCCTGAGTGATTTCTGAGTCTTTTCTGCCTGTTGCAAAGCTGCAGGAACTCATTTGGAAATGGTGATTGTTTGTTTTGCTCTCAAGGTTGTTGTAAGTTTTATTTACTGGCACAGGGTGTCCAGAGAAGCTGTGGCTGTCCCTGGATCTCTGGAAGTGTCCAAGGTCAGGCTGAACAGGGTTTGGAGCATTTGGGACAGTGGAAGGTGTCCCTGGAAGAAGTGGGAATGGGATGGATTTTAAAGTCCTTTCCAACCCAAACCGTTCCAGGATTCCAGGATTGTTGTTCAAATTGATATCACAAAATGGAAGGAGGAAGAAGAAGGGGAAAAAAAAAGAAAAAAAGTGTTGCTGAATCCTCCTTTTATCCTCCATGAACCTTTTCCTAGGAAATTCTAGTCCAAAATGTGGCCATAATTCTGTATTTTGGCTTGAAACAATTAGGGGAGTGTTTTACTGCCCAGGAGCTCTGTCACCTGTGCACACCAAGCCCCTTAAGCACCTTTTAACGAGGAGCTGGAGTTAATGGCCCTGAGCTGCACTTGGAGCCACCAGCCCATCCCAAATGGTCATTAATCCTCAGATACTCATTAAAAATAATATTTTGTAACTTTTTTTAAAAATCTGTGCTGCTTTTCCTTTCGGACAATTTGGTGCCTCCTTCCAAGAAGGTGTCCACCATGGCAAAAATTGGGTTTTATTTCACCCCTGCAGCCCCTGAGAGGATCAGGCTGGAGCTGAGGTTTGCAAAGCAGGACAGTTCTTAAAAAAAACCACCATGTATACATAATATTGCACACATAATAGATGGGAATGGTTCCAAAACAATCTATTGCAATTACCTAATTAATACAATCTGTAATAATTAAAAATCCTTTGGAGAATTTGTAAAAACATTTTACTATGCATGTGTCATAGATATTTTTAGACTCGGTGTCTCAGCTGTTTGCTTTTTATTTTTTTTTTTTTTTTTTTTTTCTTTTTAATTTGGTCTTTCAAATTGCCAACAGTCTTATTGCTGCTTTGAGGCCCAGGCACTTAACAAATTTCATTTCTCAAATGGAAGGGACCGAATTTTCTCCCCAGAAGTGCAGTTCACAGGCAAGGGCAGCATTCAGCACTAACTTTCCTTTTGCAGAGACAAACACAAAAGGCACGTTTAAATAAGTGTATTCTGAGGCTTT